>JAEKIV010000023.1:0-123379 GCA_016801325.1 Hypholoma fasciculare
TGTGAAAAAGATGCGATGTTAGGGAATCCATTTTACAGACACGTGATATTGGAACACCAATACCCCTTGCAAGCAAGGAAACTTACCTGTAAAAGTACGTATTCTTCCTTACAGATATTTTACAGTTCGATTGGCGAGTTCACTCTTCACCCTCTAGGCGATACAACAAATATAGAGATTGAATTAATGAGATTCGAGGACCTCGTAGGGGCTTGAATGATTCTTCACCACCAATTCTACATCACGGTGAGAAGCGCTACAAGGCAACTCGAAAGTTGAAGCCGATTGTCTTTACTCCTTCGTGACACTGCCCCAGCCGTCTGTTATAGCTATGCGCATCATCCCCGCCTTCGTCTCAGCAACGATCACCGCCTTCGTAATAAACGACACGAGATCCAATACTAGGGGAGTCAAATGGGAGTATAAGGTAAACACAGTTGTGCGGGATATAATTATGTTCCGCCATAGCCACGGTGTGATCGTACCATCCTTACAGATCGAAATGAGGAGAGGTTTGCACTAGGTGATCAAAAACTGGGGTAATGCAATTGTAGACTTGACAATGGAGCGAACATATCATTTAAGTAGAGTTGATAGATTTTGCATAGATTGTAAAGAAATCGGCTACATCGATAGAAAAAGGCAGTGGTAGTACATATAACTTAACACATATATCTGTTTTGTTCAACGAATACCAGACCTAGTTTCTATGGAACGGCGCCGTAGGTACACACAACGCGATGATATTTGCATGATTTTATGATATGACGTTGAAAATTATATTTATCAGATAATTCCCGGCTCATCAGGACGATCAGGACGATCAGGGTCAGCACATTTCCTCTTTCTTAACTACCACCTGCATCATGTACTACTTGAGTCACAAAATGTGCAAGGCAAAGCTGTTGCCAATATCAAATTGCTGTACATTGTGTTCGTAACACGTATGTTCCTTCCATTCCAAAGATGCAGCGCTTTAGCAGAGCTGCATCAGTGCATTAATCACTTACTCGGTTATTCAGACATTTTTCTACTGGAGATCTACGACACTGGTGAATTTTCACTTCGACTGCGTACTCTCGGGCCTCGGCATAGGCCATCGGGTTTAAGCCTTCAGAGTTCCAGTTTCAAGGCCGTAATCATTGCATCTGTGACAGTTACTCAGACCTTGCCACCCGAGCACATAATGATACATGACTTGCGGCCTTCAGGAACGGCCGGAGACGTTTGTGGGAGGAATACCGGAGACGGACATCATCACTTCGGCCTATCTATTCGCTGAAGACATGGAAACGTACGGCCCTCGGCCACAGCTTTTCGGTCCGCAAGGTTTGTTGTCTTCTATCTAAATCGAGCCGTCTAAACAGAAGGCACAAAAATACCGACGATGGCAATGCCATAGCTTATAGCATTCCCTACATCAATCAGCGACGACAGAGACGCCAGAGATCCATAAAGTGCCCAGCACACCTTGCTATTGATATAACGACGTCAAAATATTCCTCTGACTAGTCCTTGGGATGCAGCCACGAGATCGCACACCATCAAGTTCCCGCTCAAAGCAACCTCCCTATTCGCATCCTCATATATTGAACTCCAAGAGAAGTGTCGAGGACTACTTTTCGTCGAGCAGGTTCATAGCTCCAACGCCCAGCCCGTCCATCAAAAAGGCCTTGCAAAAATCCAAAACAGTTGGAGCGTCGGCCGCTCGCCGCTCACCAACCCAGCAGAAGCTCCCTGGACCTCCTCAACGTTCTGCTAAGCCCGTTGAGTATAATGCGCGACATTCAACAAATGGTGCGTGTTGCGTTGTTTAATCCCATCGCCCAGTCAGTAATGACTTGCCTAGACACGTTCCTGTGGGCCAAGGGCGAACTGATCGGCCAAGGCAGTCATGGAAAGGTGTATCTTGGATTCAATGCAACCACGGGAGAACTTATGGCGGTTAAGCAAGTTGAAGTTCCGTCAACTGCTGATGATCGCAGAAAGGCGGAAATCATGGACTTTGTAAAGACGCTCCGGAGCGAAAGAGAAACCCTGAGGCAACTTGCCCACCCGAACATTGTGGAATACCTTGGATTCGAGGAAAACCCACAAACTGTGAATATGTGAGTATTGCTATCTTAGTACAGTAAATTACACCCTCATGTCAACTAGATTTCTTCAATATGTCTCTGGAGGGACCATTGGTCGATGTTTGCAGGAATACGGCCCTTTCAAAGAAGAAATTACAAAAAGCTTCACTCATCAAATATTGGAAGGCATCTTTTATCTTCATTCCAAAGGAATAATCCATAGAGTGTGTACTTTCGCCGCTCATATTGTGTATGTTAAGATTGAGGATTGTATAGGATCTAAAATCGGATAATATCCTCGTTGACCCCGCCGGGGTATGCAAGATTTCGGATTTTGGGATATCAAAGAAACTGGAAATGGACCGCGCT
Source organism: Hypholoma fasciculare (assembly GCA_016801325.1). Lineage (NCBI taxonomy): Eukaryota > Fungi > Basidiomycota > Agaricomycetes > Agaricales > Strophariaceae > Hypholoma > Hypholoma fasciculare. The sequence goes on from JAEKIV010000023.1 coordinate 2,445, forward strand.
TACTCGGGATTTAAGGGGACGTGTTACTGGATGGCCCCTGAAATGATTTCGGCAGGCCCAGAAGTGGGATACAATTCAAAAGTCGACATATGGAGTGTTGGTTGTATTGTGTTTGAAATGTGGACTGCGAGACGACCTTGGTACAAAGAGATGAGCCTTTGGCAAGTGATACAAAAGGTTTGCAGTAATCTTTGAGCCATGGATTGTTTAACAATTATTTACAGTTAACACGAAAAGAGGCTCCTGCTTTGCCTAATGGTTGCACCTTGTCAACATTTGCCGAACATTTTCGGAAAGAATGCTTTGCACCGTAAGAGTGTTTACGAAGGCTGCTATGGCCAATAAGCTTATAGCCTTGTCCGAATATTTTACAGAAATCCAGCTCAGAGACCAGCTGCCGAATTCCTTCTCAGTCACCCTTATTTGTTACTTCCTCCTGGATGGACATTTCCTGGAATATCAGAAATGGGTCTTCGGGCTGCTAACGAGGCCCTTGATTCGGACTTATCAAGTCCTTATCCTAAATCTACTGTAGCCTCCAGCAGTCGGTTTACAGTAAGCGCCCCATATTCCAATCCTCCCCGAGCAATATCTCCTCGCCTAGTGACCATTGTTCCTCCGCCCCCTCGTAAGCTACCGACTCCACGAAGTCCGGCGCAGTTGGGAGATAACAGTCTTCTAGCAACATCTGATTCAATGGCCAGACAAAATCAAAGCCACCTCACTGCGGAATCGGGAGTGCATAGGAAACTGAGTATCCACGATCCAAAAATGATCCCTGATCTCACCAAGCCGAAAAAGAGACAGTTACCAAAGCCTCCAATATCTGATTCTTTTGTCTATAAACCCCCGGATTTACCAGCCCTTAGCGGAGCCACCCCATATTCCAACTCTCTTGCTCCGTTGCCGAAATTTGCAACATCCCCGCCAGGCCGAAAACCCCGCAAGGAAAATAAGATATCTTTTGGGGGACAGGATTTCTCTTCTTCTACATTATCTCTGCCAACAATAATGCCTCATCGGATGGGCCCAGCTAATATGAAAGACGTGATGGCTTCTACGTCATCCATCGCTAGTTCAGCTATCCAGAGCGACGACGATGGTCGTACTCTCAGTACTTCATACTCTGGGTGGGCGAAACCTCCTCCGCGTTTTGCAGCATCACCGCGTCGGCGCCCATCTTTGCCACAGACCCCGATTGAACTAAATAGGCCGGTATCCCCACCAATTATCCCTCAAAGGCAGAGCGTAGCGTTTAGCGGTGTTACGAGACCCAATGACCGCCAGGTACTTGAACATATGACAGTCTATTTTCCCGATCACGACCTTGATGAGCCGCTGGTGTCGAGTCCTATGGATCCTGTGTTCACCTTCAACCAAGAATCGGAGGCGGGCTTCAATACAATTATAACACGTAGATTTACGAAGAGAAGTATCAAAAGTATTGCGGAGGAGCAAATGAACCGGGATACCGGTACCCCTAAGAAGAGACCCCAAACCCGTTTATGGGATAGCAATATCGAAGAAATAAAAGCACATAAATGATGTAGAAATCTTGGGTTTAGTAGTTTGTTTCTATCTAGCTATGTATCAGACATTTGTTCTGTATTCCTCGACCACAATCACGTCGTTGTGGTTTTTCAGTGGCCCGGGCAGTGTCTCAATCCAACGTGTAAGACACAGGCAAATATTCCACACAACCGTATAAATTCGTATGGACATAAGACGAGTCTTCAAGCATTCATGTCAGCAGAAGTTCATGTTATGGTGAATTATCTGCGAAAAGTACATTCTTGTGGCCGTTAATACCAAGTCAATATAGCCTCATTCACTGGGATCTGTCTTTAGTCCTTTGCCATCCGGTGTTACTAACAGCAAAGATCCATGTATCTGGAACAGTAAACACTCAAGTCAAACTGTGTAAGGACCGACTAATTTCAAAAATTGTATTTCTTGCATTGGTGGTATCAAGCTAGCATACACTAGTACTTGACTAGTAATTAGGAGTAGGGATGCGATTCAATGGTACCCGAGTCCAGGATGTTCACTCATAGCCTGGTGGTGTGCGTTATCATATTCATGTCCAGGATATTCACGCGTAACCTGGTGGTGTGCGTTATATTCATCGAAATCTGAGTCGTAATTGTAAACGCCCGAGCTATTCGGCTGGTAATCCCACTGGTCTTCCCAATACTCGTTAATGCTGTCGTCGTAATCATCTTCGAAATCGACATCGTAAAGTCCATCATAGTCAAAGTTTTTCATTAGTGGCCTATTGATCAATCCATTGGCTGCGCTTTCCTGAGGTCCTCTTATGGTCAGGTAGACGCCTAGACAATTGATGGCCTCGGAATCCAACATTTCATTTGTGGGAAGTACAAGAGTGGTTGAGCAATCCAAAGTTGGTTTAATGGAGCACACAAAGTCCGAGAAAGTCTTGCAAACGAAGTAGTCTTCCTTCCAAGACTCCTCAGCTAAGATGATGGTGATTGACCTGAACTTTTTGGAATTAAGTATGCGCGTTAATGTTGTTCCTGACTTAAGAGGCGGATGGTCAATTTCGAGGTCTACGCCTTCCGGAAGGGAAGAGAAAAATGTGGCTTCGTTCCATACATCATCTTGTCCAAGATGAAGGCGGAGTTTCTTGAGATTGCGAAGACCATTCCACTGGTATTCAGTAGCATTTTGACCCTGTGTCACGTTCGCTGCCGAAAATTCACCTCGAGGATTAACTATCTCAAGATACTCGAGGTACTTCATGATCTTGTTCAAATATAGACAGTAGTTGTGCAGACGTGGCAGGTAAACTGCAAGCGCACGAAGACTCGCAGAAGGATACAATCTCGCCAGTTCAGTATCACTAGTAGTGTCCAAAGACCTTCCGGAACCTGCGGTGGTGTTGTCATGCATTGTAGTGTCCCGGAGAATAAGAGTTTGTAACTTGGGGAATCGGTGAAAAATGGCGCCAAACGTCTCCAAAGTAGGCAGTCCAGTGCAAGGATTTATCTCGAGACATTCAACACTAGAAGCTTGGGCAGAAAAATGGGGAATAAATGCGCTATTGAGGGTCAAGGAGCGGAGAGCGTGCAGGGTAACAACCGTGGGTATCAATGACGAATAGAAGGTCGACATGTCCACAATGATCGGCGGGCCAACTACATCCACTCGTATGGCGAGGATTTGCAAGTTCGATAATTGGCGACGCTTCCAGAACTTGAATACATCCTGTGCTTCTTTTGCGTCCTTCAAAACGACATTAAACAATTTAACCCGTGGCAAGTGGGAGGAGAAAGTTTCGCAGACGTCTACTAATTTGTGATAGAAGTAGGTCGGAAAAAATTTAGTGTCCAGGTAGATATCCAGCAGGGCGGACTGAGATCTCTTGAATGGGTTCAATGCCGCTGGATAGGACTTTAATTTGCGTGGTTGACGTATTGTCGTCCAAAATAGCGGAGTACCCATAACAAAAACCCTCCATCTCTTGCAAATAGACGTTAATGTTGCTGCCATTTTGTGGTCCATCGAGTCAGGCAAGCCCAAAGACATCAGGATTTCGAAAAGGACATCATCAGGGATAGAGAGTATCGGCGAGGGGCGAGGAAACGCTTTTGACTGAAGAATTAGAATACAACGCAGACACAGCTCTATGTCAGTCCTAGAAAGAATAAAGATGAAGGGGGAATCCTTGCCTTCTCCTTCCCCTTGGTGGCCTTGGCCTTGGCCGCTGGCATTGGGCCATTTCGATCTATGTTTGATGACTGAGATTTCTTTTGCTTGCGCTCACGCAAACTTGGCATGATTGAAACTGTTCAAGACGATCAAGGCAAAGCTTTAAATGCAAGATAGAAGTTGACACCAGCCGTGAGCGTAACTAACACAGGAATGTGAGTGACGGGGTTCGAGGCAGCTAGCCGTTAGAAATGGAGGCGAGCGACCTCAGGGCAGGTCCCTGTCATTTCGCGGGCGCTTATATTTTTCTCACGGCATTGTAAAGCCATTCTCTCGGTCAGTGCTCATATTCTACAATGTCTATACTCTCTGGTTTGATACCCCCTCTTTGGTTGTAATAAAGAGTCATGAATGGAGAAAAACCAAACCTAATACCAACCCTATACATACACAAGGGCCGAAGCAGATTGACGGGGTCACTGATTATAAGTATTCATGGCATCGCCCCAAGAAATTGCCCACAGTTTGTCTCAGACAAATCTTGATTTCATCTAACGATACCATACATGAATACAGGGTAGTGAAGTGTGTGGGTAATATATGATCACATCAGTAGCAACAAGAGAGGCGGGCATGCAATACAGGCGCAGCGAGACTAGAAATGTTCCTACAAAAGAACCAGTGAGTCGAAGAATCACCCGAGGACATATATGCGCACGTACCTTGGCGAACGAGAACTCCACGCTCGAATTAGTGTTCTCAACGCAAGCCTCCTTGAGGGCCTTGGCAATGACACCCGGACCACAGAAATAGGTCTTTGGCAAGGTCAATAAATGGGTATCACGAATGTGATGCAAATGACTTACGGCGACTTTGGTCTTGAGCTGCGACGTGCTTCCAGGGAGATATTGGCCAGATTCAATCGATTGCCGCAGAGTGGAGAAAATACTCTTCCAGTCGGGGCGTCCGAACATGGTCCGCGAGCGAAGCAGCGTCAGGGGGTCGTACTCAGCACCGGCATCGTTGACGGCGATGTTCCACAGCATGTCCTCTCCGATCTTCTGCGTCAAGTAGACGTTGATCCGGAGGAAATTAGCTAGGATCGATATTGTTAGTCTATAGCGACCGAGTGATAACGGCCATGTGATACGCACGATCAGCTTGTGCGGCCTCGACCTCCTGAAGCAAACTCTGGAACCACCCAAAGGAGGGCGCGTCGCGGCAGACCCAGAAAAACTCGACACGCCGGAGAGAGCCCAGCTTGCCTTTTTTCTGTCTGTACCAGATGTGCTTGAGGATTGAGGCGAAAGGGGTTACACCTGTCGTTGCACGTAGCCACGATCAACACTCCACATGCTTGCCTATCAAGATCGGTACATACCAATACCCGCACCAACGAGAATAGCAACTTCACTGTTGAAGACATCCTCTGCGGGAGCACCGTATGGGCCATCAATGCGGACGTGGGGGAGAGTAATGGAAGTGACGGCAGGGTCGAGCTCAACGAAGTCTCCGCGGGTTCCCGTCTTCGAGTCTTTCTCAGCGCCTTTCATAGCAGCGGAGGTCATGGCAGCAACGACAGCCGGGCCGACGCCGAGACGACTGCCGAGGGCCTGGGTGAAATCCCCAACTTGACGGATGTGGACAGAGACGTAGGGATCCTCGGGGGCTGATGTGATGGTAAACTGTTGTCGGATGTCAATTGGGATCGCTTGGATACGATGACAGTTGACGTACGGGGTGCCACTGGAATCTAGAGAGCTCTGGAATTTGAATGAACAGCCATTGTCCAGCGGTATATTTGAAGCTGGGCTTGACAATACGAAGTTCCATAGCGCCTGCTCAAAATTAAGATTTCAATATCTATGTAATATGACACGTCACATACCACTTGGGTGAACAAGGACCTTGGATAGGCGGGTGGCCCGTCGAGCCCTGATTTCGCGCCATACCCGCTCGCCGAAGTAGATAATGCCTGGCCAGATAGTGAATCTCCAGCTCAAATACCCAAGACAGTGCTGGGTAGAGTAGAATGGGAAAGTACGGATATAATCAGGTTCGGCGGTGTCGCGGACGAAACATCCAGTGGCGTGGGTGTACAACCCGAGCATGAAGAAGAAAGCGAGATGGTGAGTGTACCAGAATGCTTCAAAGCACTGCTTCCTGATCTTCTGGTGGGCGGTTGAATACATGAGGACCATGATCAAGAGCATGAAGTGCCCGGTAATACCGCCTGGTTGGGTGTAGTGGATCTGCAGGGCATATTCTTTGCGGATTTCTGTGAACCAAGTCAATATCTTCAACATATGGGTGAGGCAGAGGAAACGCACGGGTACGTTCGACATTGATGAAGTTGACATAATGAGCCGTAGTATGGACCATCGACCAGAAGGCCATGGAGTAGGCGACTTGTCTATGGAACCAAATGTTCTCGTCGGCGGGAAAGAGCCATGTAAGCTTGGGACGGACGACACGAATGATGTTGCGCAGCATAGGGACAAGGATGAGACCGCCATCGAATGCGAGTACCAGACCGGCGCCACGAGAAATCCAAACCGAGAATTTGAGGCTGTTCAGACCGGCAAGCCTGGCGTTCGTTGCCTGGATGGCTCAGACAGTCAGTTGAGAACGTCTGGAGCGGTATAAATGGGATCTACCTGACTGTGCCAGCCATAGGCAAACAAGAAGATGTGGGTCCCATAGAACAGCACGTTGAATGCAAGCCTACGCGGAGCAAGAAACTCGCGCTGGAGCCAAGTCTCGCCCATTGACAGTTATGAAATCTTGAAGCTAGAGAGTGACTAGAAGTAGGTCCGGTGCCGGCCAGACGGAGGAGGGAAAAGAGTGAAAAGAAAGAGAGAGAAGAAAAAACAAAGGGGGGAGAGAGAACGAACGGAGGATTTTGATTGTTCGTGGCCAACAATATGAGTGGCCCAAGGGAATGGGTCGGTCCACTGCTTCCATGGCAAACTGATCCCATCGGTCAAGTCGGGTCCCGACAGTTCTAACTTTACACAAAACGCTCTTCAACACAGGATCACATCGACTAGTAATGTTCTGTATCTATCATTTATTCTTCATATCGGTATGCAACCATTGCCTCGATGCGGTGAACATCAGTGCTGAAGCTCCGCATCTTCACCTGCTGGCTCTTACTGGCTTCAATCGCCAAAGGATCCGTATCAACCCACTCCCCAGCAGGCACATCCGCCGACTCTGACGTATATGCCAATATGTTGAACACTGTTGGCTCGTGGATGACTGGCAAGTAGGTCACCATCGAAATGATCTGCTTCAAGATAGCTCGAATTTCTGATTGGATCTCCGTTTCTGCTTTGGGCTGTCTGTTTGACGCCGGTTTAATTGAGTGATTATTTTTGTCGAAGCAAATCTTACCTTGGCTCAGCGCCTTCGGCCGGAGGATCAACGAGCATTACATCAAACACCCATCGCTCTAAGGGCGTGCGCGTGTCTTTCGAGATGATGGCGAGAACAAGTTGGGTCACGGAGCCAGTAAGCAGCCATTCTACAAGTCAGAGGTCAGTGAAAATTCCAACAGTCTAATCAATCGTGCATGCATTACTTTGTACTTGATTTAGAATTCTGAGATGTTGCAGTTAGTATCAAGACATGTAAGTATCCAATGTCCACCTGAGCTTACCTTTCGAGATAATTCTCCAGGGCAAGATCTTGAGTGACTAGGACAGTTTGGCCGTATTTCTTAACCATGTGAAAGTCGTCTGAAGGGTAAACTTCGCGTTGAAATAAGATGCTGCAGTGGTGTCCGACGTCAGGGGAGGGCGGATATAGGTAGAAATAGTGTAGTACACACGTATTCACAGCATATTTGAAGAACTCAGTTACCAGAGCAGTGGATCCTTTGAGGGTAATAGCTTGTCTGTTTGCTTGTTTTGAGGCCATTGGTATCTTGAGGAAGAAAGATGAAAGAACAATCAAAACAGACCTGAACGACTCGGAGCACTCAGCAGACGCGATAATTGAACACGCAGTCACATGACCTGTATCACCGCTTGCCGTGACCGTGCCGCCGAGGCTCTGAGAGAGCCTCCCGCTCTTACACATATACTATGTCCGCTATGTCTGTCGCTACACCTACGGGCTCGTCCCAGTCTCCGGCGGCGACCTCACCTGCCAACGCAGATGCATCAAGCAGTATTCCCGTGGCAGACCGCATCATTGTCGACTACTTGAAGGCGCGCGGCCATTCAACAGCAGCAAAAGCGCTTGTTGACGAGCTGGAAGCCGCGTCGCCCAGCGATAATGGGAAACACGCAGATACCATTGGGACAGAGGAATTTATGAAAGTCCTCTCTGTATTTGCCGCGAAACCCTCGAAACCAGGCGAGAATGTACTCAAAGACTCGGCAAATGTGCTGCAAGAACTGTCGACTATGGGCAATCCTGTGAATATCCAAAGTCTGATTGCCAGCATCGGTGTTGTGGGTGCAGAAGAACTGCTCTCGCTTGATCCCACGGATAAGCAGGAGGGTTTTCGGGAGCTCGAGGCGTGGGTCGACGGCTCTTTGGACATGTACCGAGTAGGTGTTGCGTCAAATGGCTTTGCATCATAGCTCAGACGGTTCCGTCAGCCCGAATTCCAGCCAATTCTCTTCCCAATATTTTGTCATTTCTACTTTGACTTGATCCAACACGGATTCAAAGATGCGGGTAAGCCTCGACTATACGAGCGTCACGGTCATACATTAGTTTGCTAATATTGGGCCATAGCATCCCGATTTTTTACAACGTTCTCGGAGTCGCTAGCACCATCACATAAAGCAACTCTACACCATCTATCGACTCTTCTGCTCCCCACGCACGTACAAAACGATGAACTTGCCCAAAGATTCCGCAACGAAAAATACGCCATCAGAATGAGCAGGTCGGGATTTAGTCTCCTCCTCGGCTGGCTAACAGAGGGTGTCGGAGGCGAAGCCCTTGGCGCAGGAGAGGGTTTTGCTGGCGAAAAGGGCAAACGGGGACGCGCGGCTGTTATGCGTGTTGTTAATAATCACCTCCGTTTCGATGGTATGCATTTTGACATAATCTCAAGTTTCGCTCGCTCAAAAGCTACCCAGTCACCTCGTCAAATCCAACATCTGTCTCCGCGCATGAATGGGAAGAGTCAACGGGGCTCCTCTCGTCGCTCATCCCTCAAGCGAATGGAAGCAAAACCAGCCTGACAAACCCTCAAGCATTTAATTCCAGCAAAGGAACGCTGAAGCTTGGCCCAGCGCCTATTTCAGAAGATTTGCGCGTGGAAGCCGAACGTGTTGCTCGCGAGCAAGCTATGTTGGACCGCGAACTCACCAGCCCATTTGACCTCCCTGTGACAAGACCTCTAGTTGCCGCAGGCCTCACCGCCCCGGTAGAAGCGGATCTCCTACCCCACCCTCCTACCTTCAAAATGGCCGATGTCGAGCGCGAAGTTGCAATGGTCCGCGACGCCAGAAAGCGAATACGATTGGAGCCGTCTGTGCTCGCCAACGTAGATCCAAATTCACCGCAGGCTAATTCCCTGCGGGCGCGAGCGTTGCCGAGCATATGTGCATATACACTGCATGATGTTGCAGAAGGGTGAGATAATCTGCCGTTTAGATGGGTTACATATGCTGATATGTGATGTAGCGCCCCATGCTGCAGTTTCTCCCCGGACACGTCGCTGATGGCTGCAGGATTTGCGGAAAGTTACATTCGGCTATGGAGTCTCAAAGGGGAGAAACTGAAAGGCCTGCGTAGCGACTTTGCCTCCAGCTCCATCAAAGATGGTTCGTCATTGGCTGTTTCATCTGATTGGCCCTCTGACATCCCGACAGTCGCATCTCTGAACAAAATACGCGAGAAGAAGGGTAGCACTACAAGAAAGCTGATTGGACACAGCGGGCCAGTGTATTCTGTTGCCTTCGATCCATTGAATGGCTCCGCGGCGCCACCGAAATATCTCCTATCAGCATCCGCGGATGCAACCACACGACTATGGTCTCTGGATACTTTGACCAATGTCGTTGCTTTCCGTGGGCATGAAAACCCCATTTGGGATGTTAAATGGAGTCCAATGGGTATCTACTTTGCGACGGCAAGCAGAGATAGGACCGCCCGTCTATGGTCGACAGAGCGAACATCATGTCTCCGGGTGTACGCTGGGCATCTTAGCGACGTCGATGTAAGTGCTATCAAAGTCAATAGTCGCTAGTGCGCGAGCTGACCCCCCTATTCGACCAGTGCGTACAATTTCACCCGAATTCGCTGTATCTCGCGACCGGGTCCAGCGATTGGACGGCACGCTTGTGGGACGTGCAGCGTGGATCATGCCTTCGCGTGTTCATTGGCCACCAGGGTACAGTATCGTCTCTCGCGCTCAGCCCGGACGGGCGCTATTTGGCGACTGCTGGTATGTTGCTTTTCCGTATATACTGTGCCTTACGGTCTCTAATGTCTTACATACGTCGCAGGCGAGGATCTGGCGATCAACCTGTGGGATCTCGGGTCAGGGAAGCGGATAAAGAAGATGACGGGGCATACGTCGTCGATATATACGCTCGCGTTCAGTGCGGAGTCGTCGCTTCTTGTCAGCGGCGGCGCGGACTGGACCGTGCGCACTTGGGACATCAAAAGCGCAGGCGGCCCGCGTTCGAAGTCGCCGAAGAACGGCAATATGAATGGGAGCAGGAACTACGGCGACGAAGAGAGCCTGGAGACGTGAGTCTTTTGTCATGTTTTTTAAGGGCGGACAGAGGTACTGACAAGATTGATTTTTCCAGGTCTGATCTTCTTGCCACGTTCCCTACAAAACGCACGCCTATCACAAATATCCAATTTACGTCGCGCAATCTCTGTCTGGTCGGTGGCGTGTATTCGGCGCCTGAGGCGCGATAGCGGGATGGCTGTGGGGGTGTTACTACTTTGTGAGCTAATTATTGTTGTACTTTCATCTTGGGTGCTGTGGATTCATTCATTAAAATATGTATTTATATGGTCATAAGAAATATATCGATGCAACATATTCGAGAAGATGAAGAAAATATCTGCCAAAGGTAATACGGTAAAATTGAAGTTACGATACACCATCCAGGCAGCAATTAAACGGGAATAAGTAAACACATGGCGTCGAACAAAAATGACCCTTCTCAACTCTGCCAAGCTGGATCAAGGAGACGATCGTTGAAAGGAAGTGTTCTCTTGCGACGACGAGGGAAGAAAAAGAGGTTCCTTCGCATACTTGATAGCTTTCTGCTTCACCGAAGAAGATGGCGAATCGACCGCAGTCTTGGGGGTCACTGGAGTGGTCCTCGCCCCTCCACCACTGCGGTTATAATTTCCGAGAGGCGTCAAAGGACCGAGTTGGGACCTAACGGGAGTGGACGGCGCTGGATCTGCAGGCACATTTCGGCTGCGATTCAAGCCCGAACGTCGTGTATCGACTCGCGTCGCTTGCGCGCGGCGAGGTGGGGTGCGAGGACCGTCGTCGGGCTGGGGAGTCTTCTCCCTCTCCTCTTCCGCATCTTCGACTGGGTCGGAGCGTTGCTCGCAGTAGAACGATCCCTGAGATAAAGACGGATCCAACTCCGAGGAGCCATCGCTGTCCCCGTCTCCAGATCTTTTGGTATAGGTGCCATCTGCCGAGCGAGGTGAACTTTCCTGTTTCCAAGGTTCTGTGTTGTCGTCCTCATTTGAGGCATCGCTATTGCGGTCACATCCCGAGTCATGCGAACTCGTTTGTGAACACGACTGGTGGAATGACGCATCTGCCTGCTCGCGCTACATAGGGTATGTATTAGCGCGCGTGCTTTGTGCTCAAAATTTGCATTACGCACCTCGTCAGATTCTTGCGCGAGTACCTCGTCGTCGTCATCCAGTGCTGCTTGTTGAGCTTCTACCTCATCTGAGTGCGCTAGTTCCTCGGCCCCTATGGAAGCGGAGGGTCGAGAAACTCTTGTCCTCAAATTATACCTAATTGCAGAATAATTCTGTTGACTCATGGTACGTCTAGTAAGTGATGCGTAGAGTGGATGGGACTAGTGTTCGACCTCCTACCAGTAGTAGTCGTTTTTATATGTACGCGAAGCTCAAAGAGCGCTTTAGCTCGCTTTAATAAAGAATGTGAGGCTTAAGTCTGCCTTTCGTTGAGACTCTTTTGTTGCAGGTCAAAGCGTTGATTGTGCATTGATGCAACTATCGCATCGGGTGAAAGGCCGTTAGGCGCTTGTGGCACAGGGGCTACGGCTGAAAATAGGCAAATGGGCACGTGATGGCTAATTGGCTTCGCGATGTGAACCGTGACTTGAAACTCAACTGCTCCTTCAGCCGCTCTGACACTCCTCTCGCATTTTGCGCGCTCCTAGCTGAGTTATCTCTTTGTGTAGCGACAGAACTGCATGGTACGCTATTTCTTCTATTTTGCTGTTGTCCAGACATTCACGCTCATTTCGTAATCGCCGTCGCCGTCGCCGCTATGCCACCCCAGATGAAAGACGAAATCATGGACATAGATACCCCAGCCAGCGGTGTCTCCCCCTTGCCAGAAAGCATGTCCTCCCAGCTCCCCCAATTCCCCTCTAGTGAGTTTTGTGTTTCCAGCGGAGCCCGTGTTCGTGTGCCGATACATAGCACCGCAGATGTCCAGCACGCCACGCCACAACCCCCGCCGACTGTCCGTGAAAACTTCCGTGAGATTCAGGTCAAGGTGCACGTCAGGACGCCGGGGAAAGATACCTGGGCATACCAGGGCAGAGGAGTGGTCACCCAGGAGATTATGGGACACGAATCTCGCGTCGGTGCGTCCTCGTGTTGTTGTTGTCGGGCGAAATTTGTCTGACAGGCACCCACTATCACTGCAGTTGTCCGTCCTCTGAATGGCGGAAAGCCAATAGCGACCTTCAGCGAAGTACCTATCTCCAGCACTGCTTTGCTACTGGCGCCCGATTACTCACCCATTTTGCCAGTCGTCCGATCTACAAGCGGAAAAGAGGGGCAACTTTGTGGTCATCGGCTGCGTTGACGGGAATCGTGTTATATCGTGGTCTCTCAACGTAAGTTTCAATCCACAAACTGCAGCCTGTCTCTAACTACATGTTTGTACACGATTCTACTAGGCGCTCAACAATTCGGAGACTCTCCGCTTGCTGGCCAGCATCGAGCTTGCCTGTTACAAGTGCCGACAAGCAGTGGGAGACCCCCGGATGCATAGCAAGTCGCGCCGAAAGGTTGAGCGACTCATTAAAGACGACCGCCGGAAGAGGCATCGTCGGCGCAAGGACCAGGAGGCGATGATCGACGCATTTGCCAAACAAAACCTAAGCAGCGATCAGCCTATTCAAGAAGCAGGCCCTCCGCCGGCGTCATGAACTCAATTCTGCTTTTCGATACACGTCCGATGATTACTGGTGGAAATTAATAAATATTCTGGCGCTCATCCGTCGTTGTATAACTTAAGCTGTGCGTACGTGGTGTTGTAGTATCTTGTTAGACATAGTTCCTCCTTTCCCCTTTCCGCTTGCTCTTGTTACCTTCTGTTATGAACAATTCTTGTAATTACTGTGCTCTCCTAAACATGTCTACACGCTCTGTAATGCAAAAAGATAGTTCTAATGCCAACAAATTGGCGACGCAAAATACAAATACAAAGAGGATATTTGAAAGAGATATTTAGTTGCAAATACAAGCGCGATGTTCGGTCGTAGTTGCCGATACGTTTGCGCGAATCGCACCATTTGCTGTAGATACTAGACGTCGTGGGCGGTAGTGTGAAAGATAAACACGCTTTTGAGCGGCGCGGTGGGAGGGATGCTTGGCCATGTGAATTATATCGCTGTGATGTTAACGGAGAACGGGCATCCTGATATGCGGCAAATGAGATGAACATTAGGTCCAGGAAAGCTAGCAGGAAGAGAATACGGCGTAAAAGCCAGCTTTTTCCAATCTCATTGAATGAAATTGACTTACAGAAATTTCATTGGCTCTGCAAATATCATGCTCCGGGGATAGCAATTCGAGCGGGCAGCGCGAGGAAGCAAAGAAGAGCTAGATGAGCAATCACAAAACGGTAAGGTACAACGGTTGGCGGGACTCTCACATACCTAAGAAGCGACGTTTGTGCCATTCGACTCCAGCTCGCTAGGATAGCAAGGTCCTGCAATGTATCAGATGTGAGAGTTCGTAATGGTGAGATGGCCATTACAGATGTGCCCAGCCTTGTCAGCCTGTGAATTTCGGGGAAGGCTTAGCTGTTGTTTGACTTGTGGCTCTTCAAAGAGGTCCTTTGAGGCTTTGTGATTCACATGGAGCGTATGCAGGTTTCGCGCCGACCTATTCCCAGTAATCGCATAATGTCAATGGGTATAATATGCTCAATTCGCCATGGTCATGTGTTTCAGAGGGTGCCGTGCACTATTGGTTCGCGTGCGATTTGAACAATAAAAGCATGAAGATGCTTGGTGCTTATTTTGCCGCGATAAGCCCTCAGCCTAAATCCTTTATTAGTTTTAAGCTTCCAGTATACAGTCGATAAAGGGCCCACGTTAACCCCAAGCAGCATTGGTAAAATATACTTTCACGGAGAACGACCAATTACACTCACTACTTTTGCTTGGCTTTTGCCGACGAAGAAGGGTATTTCGCAAGAAATTTTCTAGCTTCCGGAAAGAGCGCTGGCAGTGCAAAAGCAATTCAATAGGGTCCAAAGAAAGCGAGATTTAATTTCATTCGGAACACGTTGCGGTAAGGATTGCGTGGATATACAGCCTGTGGATAGGATAGATATAATAGTAATGAAAACAGTGTACTCAGCGAGAAAGGCAGCCGGCGAGCTGCGACGACAGAGGCCTAACAACGAGCACGACCCGAAAGAAGAGAGTTCGAAAACGAGGCATAGATAGGATGAGTGATCTACAATAATCATTAATACGGAAGCAGTGAGTCTTCACCCGGCGGATGACCAGCATGCGCGCTGGAGGGTATAGGCGGGGGAACACTGGCGGGGACGCGTCGTTCAGAATATTGCGGGGGGAGCTCGATGACCTCTTCGTCCTCAGCAGTTGGCGGAAGTGCGTCTTCAACGTCCGTGTGCAGGATGTACCTGGAAGGCTTATAAGCTGTCATACCCGCAGCAGCGGCCTTACGCTGTGCCGTCGAAGTTGACGTCGACGTCCTGTTGGCCGATCCTTGCGGGATAGACTGAGATTGCGACTGCGACCGTGAGTGCGATCCAAACGAGTCATACGCAGTGCTTGGTGTTGCAGCTGGGCTGAACGGATCGATGGTCCCATTCGATGGAGGGTAATTGCGAGCGGAAGGAGGGTATAATTGTGTCTGCGACGGCGATGGGCCGTATTGGTATTGCGACGGCATTTCGAAATCTCCCGCTTCAGAGTGCGGGTACTGTGCATCGGTGTACATGCTAGTTGCGTCGAATTGGATGGGTACTTGTGAGCGTATAGTGCCTGCAGCAGATGCAGAATGAGAGTCGAGGAAAGGGTCTGAGGGGTTGCCTACGATGCCCCCAGAAGAATACGGATATGAAGGTGCAGGGGCGTGGCGGCCTCCAGAAGGTGGCGTCCCGTAAGGCGGTGCTCCCGGTCCACTTCCGGAACCGTATGCCAAATCCATCCCAGGGTCAACAATTCGTGAATGTCGCCTAAAACTGTTTGCGTTGTTCTTCTCGTCGCGTCTCTTGTGAAGGAAGAATAGGCCGAGCGTGATGGCAAGGGCAAGGAAGAGTAGACTCCCAATTACCGTACCTGCGATGGCGGCGATTGAGAAGCCATGAGAGGGGTCGGCTGTGGAAGAAGGGTTAGCCGCTCCTGATGTGCCCGTGCTCGACGCGGTTGACGACGTGGGAGTGGAAGGAGGGGAGGAGGTAGAGGTCGGCGAATTTGAGCTGAGGCACGAGCTATCGTCTGAAGACGTGACAATCTCAACGTCGGAAACTCCTCCTGCGCGCCCTTTAGAATCTATCATGACGAAGACCATCGACGTTCCCCGCGCGACAACTGCATTCCAGTCGAAAGAAGTTGGTCCTACAGGCGGCGATAGCAGGAATGCGTTACCTCCCGGTATGATAGCCTTATAACAGAGGAATCAACAAACTAACAAGAATGATAGGACGACGCGTACTGACCGATATTGTAACGGGCTGTACCGCTCCTGTATAGTCGCTGAAAGTGAAAGGCCTGACGACAGCGTAAGACAAATGATATGACGGACACAGGCCGACTCACCGGCATTGCTGGAGGGCAGTATTCAACTGGTACGAAAATGAAATCCCTTTCAAGTGCGCAATGTTAGAAAACATGAATCTGTTGGTAAGTCCACGTCCTAACTGACCAGGATCGGTGGTGTTGCATGATCCTCCTTGCGATGCAGCGACAGCCAAGATATTTGACGTCCCTCCCGTATTGAACCCCGTCGCGTCTGACATCATTAGCATCATCTGCTCGCCCTTCGCCAGCGGAATTTGAACAGAATATGAGCCTTGACCATTGTTGAAGGCTGATGCAGGTATTGATACGTTTCTTTGCGTCCCGAAAAGCTAGGCGCGGCAATCAGCAGCGACATGCAACAAGTTGAACACGAGATGCTCACATGGATTATAGAAAGCTGAAAAGGTGGTGTTCCTCCTAAATCAATGAATGTAAGGTGGTATCCCCGCGAGGGAATTTGTCACTCACCGCTCCAGGTAATGGGCAGGTTGTCACATTCTGAAGGTGGCTGGGAGAACGAGAACGTGAACGCGGCTGCTGATGGAAAAGCATAGAAAAATGACAGTATTGCAGCCAACAGACTGAAGATTGAAGACATCCAGAATTTAAAAGAAAGTTGGTAGAAAAGAAAGTGCTGGCTGAGAACGACGCGATGGTGAGTAGCAGAAGAAACGTTAATCAATTCCGGCACGCTCGCGCAAATCCCCACGGCTTATGTAATGCACTCTCACTCCCAGCAACAAATTCATCATTTCAGAACGGAAACCAATCTCAAACGTAGTTCAACTTCGGCGCTCGGTCAGAGGTATCGCAACTGTTATCCATACCGCTACATTCATTCCCGTCGTTGCCAGAAATACTCGATCGTTTTTCTCAACGCCCACTTTAATGCCAAGACGAAACCTTTCACTCCGCCCGCCTCCCTGCCGCCATTCGCTTTCGAGTCACCAATATGCGGGCCGTGAGTAGGCAATATGGGAGCCCGTGACCATGGAGCGGGGAGTGCAATTGCAAAGATACGCGGGGAGCGCGACGTGGGTGTGCTAGTAGGAGGTACAATCCCCGACAGTGATCCCAAAGGCGGTGTGTCTGGACATAATGTCAAGTCATCTAGCGGGCGAATGTTGAGCGTTGGCCACGAAAAGGGAGACGGTCTTTCAGCTTCGCGTGCCGACTGAGCGTTCAAATCCCCGTCATAGGGTCTCTTCTGCAGGTCGCTGAGAATGACAGACCGTGGTAAAGTGATATCTCGGTCTGCTACAATCCGCGTACGCGACGTCTTGTGGATGATGGGCGCGGCAGGTGCAAGTGGACGGAGAGTTAAATTTGGCGACGCAGAAAAATTTAGCATGTGGGAGACACTCATTTCTGCAGAAGCATTCGCGCCCAGCCCATTGGCATCCAGACTTTCCGCGGGACCATGTGCTGTGGCTTGCACGCTCCCGGCAACTGAAGAAATATTCGATGAAAAGCTGGCACTATTCACAATCTGGCCAGAATTTTGTTCGCAAGCTCTGGCATGGTTCGGCGTAACCAGATGCGTTACGGCGGCCGTAAGATTGTGCCCCAAGGACGGCAGTTCGCGAGTCCTCGAGTCCTCCATGCGGACCGGTGCGGTGATTTTGGCTGGATTGCCTGCGGGAGGGTGTACATGGTCGGATACTGGGACGTGAGAGCCAATCAAAGGATTGGATGCACACAATCCGTCCTTGACAGCCACTGCTGAAGGAAAAGGCAGCACAGGCGGAGAAGAGGCACCAGCGACAACCACAGGTATTTCTAGTCCCAAGTTAATAGTAGAAGGCCCACCAGCGCAAACTTTCCCTGGAGCCCCACCAAGTTTGAGAGCAGTCGCACCAGGAGCTTTCGACGTGACACCAGCACCGGAAGATACAGGCATCGGAGGTTGCATCAAGTTTGCCTCGGGGAGCCTAGAGTCAATGAGCGATGAAGGCCCAGGCTGAGAGGTGTGAGAGGTGGCCGGAAGCACGTCTGGAAGACCAGACGTTTCTGTAACAGGTCGTTCCGCGATGCGTCTATGCACCATCTGCGATTGAGAACGCACAGAAGAGTAAGCGCTGGAGGATCGCTTAGAAGAAAAATTACTGTAATCCAAAGGTTCGCTGAATATAGCCGTTTTAGAGCCAGCGCTAGTACGAGAAGGAGCCCGGAAGGAGGTTCGAGCAGGAGGTTCCGAGCCACGTCCAAAATGGTGGACAGATACAGGAAGTACGTTTCGAGAAGGAAGCGGTGCTTGGTGACGTCCAGGAGACTGCATATATGCGCGAAAAATGTGAGTATAACGTCATCTGTGAATAGTCGAATGGTGGCGCACATAATTCCCTTTGTTGACTTCGGATCCCCGCGCAACGTCTGTTTTTTTGGAAGGACCTGAAACAAAGCTCTCGTTGTCGAAAAAAGAGCGAGACTCAGTACCACTGGTGCCTTTTACATCGATGCGAGGAGTAGAAGTAACAAGAGTGTTAGATTTGTCCCCAGAATTCTGTCCCAAGTCCAAGGCAGTTATACCAGGCGAAAGTCCTAGGCCCACGTCCTGATCCATAGTCTTAGCAGAACGCCACGACCGAGTCACAGATTTCAAGAATGACCATCCCGGAGTGGGATGAGACGAATCAGCTTCCACTCCAGACCCAGAGCCAGATCCCGTTAATAAAGGCGTGTGTATAATTGCAATCGGAACCTCAGCTATTGGACTTCCGGTGGTCAATATACCACCCGACGCTGGCATTCCGAGGCCATCATTATCGGCGCTAGCACCTTCGCTACCAGCCACCTTCGCCGGGGATCTGGAAAGAAGTCAGGCGACGATGAATACTCGAAAGGCGGGATCGAAGTTACCCGGCAGTAAGACGGGCGATGGCTTCCTTGACCATGTCCTTGGCATTTCTTCTGGCCAGAGCCCGCTTTTGCTTCTTTGCGCGTTTTCGTTGGGACTGCCCAATGGTAGCCGCTTCTGCACGCTTGAAGCGCCTTTTTTTGCCTGGGGGTGGAAGGTACATTAAGTTTTCGCGTGGCTCGCCCAGCAGGGCGGGGACCACGCCGCTCTCAATCTGTGCGATACGTTTGTTCTCTTTCTCTATCCTATCCAGCTGTCGCCTGGTCGGTGATGGCAATTTGGGGCCCCATTTGACCATGTTGTTGAAGATAGAACGGGTGGGGAGCAAGGTAGTCAAGTCATAGATTATGGTTTGAGACAGAGTTATACATGATCAAATAGCGCGTAAATAAGTCTTCAAATGGCAATTGCCGAAAGCTGGGGCACCTTCAGGAATCATAGGGGAAAAATAAATGACTAAGTAGATAAAAGCATATATCGCGAAGTTTCGCTTAAACCATCGTGGAAACGACCACGGGAGAGGTTCACTGTTCAGAGAATAAGTCAATGTGGCACAGGATTGATTATAAGATGTCCAAATTCACAGTCCCGGAATCCTGAATTCTCATCAGCTGTCGTCGGGCCAGAGCTGTCTCGCTGTTTCCACAAGAACAGATAATTTTTTCCGCTGATCCTACAAGAGATAATTAATGAAAAGCAGGTCGTGTCTCCGCAATTGCATTTTACCTCTTCAGTGAGCGGATTTCCCTCCCACACCGAAGCAAAGCCGCACTGGGTGCTGATAGCTAGCCTATCAAATTATTTCATACTGGCTATCTTGGACTTGGAATCTACAACACTCACTGATCCAATGCTACATCCCTGGAACGCTTCAAATTTCCTTGACACAGAACTTCTACTGCTTCCTCGACACGCGCTTTTAGCTCCTCGACCGATTCAAGCTGTCACGTAACTCAATGAACAAAAGGAGTTACATCTCTATAATCAAGCTACCTTGGAATTCTTCGTGGTCACAAGGCCCAACACAACAACTTTACCCAGAGGGAAATGCTTGAGTGGGGTAAAGTCACCGGCACGCTCAGTGTCGTATTCAAGCTGACGCCACCAAGTGTTAGATGATCAATAAACTACGGCAGAAGTACTTACATAGAAAACATCCACGTCAAGGGTATTGAATAGTTTGATTGCTATTCGGCCGTACCCTCCTTCTGAGTAATGAATGCCACCCTACACGCGAGCGCTGTGAATCACAAAGCTTCAATGATACACGCCGAGACACTAACCTTGTAGTTTCCGCGACACATGTGCAAGCTCATGATTAGGTCGTCCGGGCGACCCTCTGTTATAACGTTGATAGCACGGATGTAGGTATCCAATAGTGCTTCGTGGTCAACTCCAGCTTTTTCCATGCCTATAATCATGCTTTCGCTACAGAAATAGCAGAAAGTTGGGTCGTCTATTTGGATGTGCCCTTTGTAGCTACAACTTAAGGTATGCTCTGAAGCCGACGGCAACGGTGTTGGCTTACTGCATCCTAAATCGTAGAGCTCTCTTAGTTCTTCGCGATAAGCTTTTGCAAGATCATTGAAATATTCATCTGAAAAAGAGGTCTTATCCTTTAGACCAGTTGTTAGAAAGTTGTTACTGGCCGTACCGTCGTTCTTGTACACCGATAAATCGTAGGTCAGGTCAGAGCCGTGGCGCTGATGAAACCAAGACGGAGAACAAATTGTTAATTTAATATGTTGAACGTCCTGAAATAGATAAGTTTCTCAATACAGAATAATCGTAGAAAAATCAAATAATACCTCCGGAGCAACAAGTGACTTCAAGTACAGGAACTCATCGAGGTAGAATGGCCGAGTACGTTTGATTTTGCCCTGAAAGATAAAAGGGGAGAACAGCGTTATTGTCTTCCATTCTTGGAAAGTCGAAGATATTGCATCTCACGCTGCAGTAAATGGTCTCGGCCTCCTCTATACCTGCGGCATGCATCAAATTGCAATGGGGAATGTATTGCTGTAAAGATGTATGCTTATTCAATCAACGGTGACCTGTTGACAGAAATATATGTCAACCTTGAATGTAGCGATAGGGCCTATTATTAAGAGCGATAAGTCAGGTGTAGAAAAGTTATCACCATTACGAAACATACGGTTCGGAAGGTAAGTCATGCCCTCTAGCTTGTCAAATACCCCTTCGAAGAAGAGTTCCCTGAGAGTATTGCGAATGAGGTGTTGACCTTGTGGCCGGGTACAAACCAAAAGGCACAAAACGTGATACTAACCGTCGCATTTCACCATCGGTGACAGTCTCGATGCCCACCTCCTGCTGGAGTTTCAGGACTTGTTTAATGGCCTCGTCTTCGAAGGGCCGGAGATCTTCTGGCAGACATTCTCCGGCCTCCAATGCTTTTCGTTTCTCGAATAGATATTTAGGCCGTAGCAAGGAGCCAACATGAGAGGCCCGCGATGGCCTTTTCGGCGAGTTAGAGAGGGGCATGTCAATGGGTTAGGATCAAGAACAGGCTGGAACGAAGATAGTGAAAACGTTAGATATCATGAGCTTCTTATATGCAGGGAAAACAAGAGAAGTAAACGTAATAACTGCCCTGCCGTCTAAATCTGGGTGGAGATTTAGATTGCAGATTATTATCGTAAAACCTTTTTCCGCAAGACCGTCGAAAGTTGACATTTGCCCAGATCTAGATGTGAGTACCACAAGATATGTGTCACATTGCAAGGAGGCGTAGCGCCCTGATAGAATGGAGTTGTATACTGAACATGCCCCATGCTTGGGCAGGGACGGTGGGCGGAAGTGACACTTACAGAAGCTGCGGACCTATACTGACGATTAGAACGGTCAGAGCTCAAGCGACGGTTGATTGCATCGATGCCTTTTTTCGAAGCGGCAGAAGAGAAGATAAAGTCCTTTCCAAAAGAGGCGGTGACACAGATAGGCAATACGAGTTCCGAGCTGAGGGTAGATGGTAACATTCTTTGCCGTAGAGTTCTTACAGATCAAATACCCTATTCATGGACAGGGGAAGAACCCCATTACAATGCCCGTAACTCGAACCTCCGGACTTGAAACGAGCCGTTGTTTGATGCGTAGGTATCTTTGCTAGAATTTCAAGCCCGAGTACAGGTCGGAGAAACTCGTCTGATATGACAACATGCAGCGCGAAGGTGGTAGCTGTAAAGATTTATACAATTGAACGAAGCCAGTGCAATTCAGTTGGGTGCCCAAGGAAGACAGTATCCGTGGGAACGAACCTAAGATGTGTGAACTGGGTTAGGTTTTCGGTGATTGCCGGTTGGTCCTGTGTAGTTGAAGCAAGCCACAGGCTGGATTAGGCGGAGTATGGCAGAATTATTGGCAACGGCCTCCCCGACGACTTCAAGACTGCAAGGTACGCGTTGCCCAACAGCAAGAAGGCTCTAAATAATCTTTCATCCCAAATTCTAGACTAAGAAATGGGTTTCGCCCACAACAACGGTTAGTTTGTTTTATTTTCTTACTCTTAGGTGTGGCTCTGAGCAAAGTGTTTAATCAATAGTCCTCCCCGCCAACCATTTCCGGAAGGACTGGCAGAGCCGCGTCCGCACCTGGTTCGACCAACCTGGCCGCAAGCTCCGCAGAAGGACCGCTCGCAAGACCAAGGCTGCCGCCCTTGGCGTTCGCCCACTTACCCTCCTTCGCCCGGCCGTTCGCGCGCAAACTGTCCGCTACAACCGCAAAGTTCGTGAGGGCCGTGGATTCACCCTTGCCGAACTCAAGGAGGCAGGGATTGGAAGGAAAGAGGCCCGTGGTGTCGGAATTGTTGTCGACCACAGGAGGAGGAATCTGAGTGAAGAGGGCAAGAAGGTCAACGTGGAGCGGTTGCAGGCATACAAGGCCCGCCTGATCGTCTTCCCTCGCAAGGCTGGAAAGCCCAAGAAGGGTGACTCATCGGTGCGCATGATTGGCGTTATTCTGCAGCTATTTTTTAAAAATCTAAGCGAATGCCACAGGCCGAGGAGCTCAAGGCCACCACCACCCGTGCCGCTATCTCTCTGCCTGAAGCTTACCCCGCTGAGGCCCCCCGTAAAATCACCTCCGAAGAGAAAGAATTCAAGGCGTTCAGGACTCTCCGTGTCGCACGTGCCAACCAGAGACACGATGGCGCTCGCAAGGCCCGCGTTGCCAAGGTACGCAATCGCTCGGCCCTCTATTAGTGATGTATCTTAAGTACTAATCTTATCTCAACAGAAAGAGGAGGAGGAGGCCGCAAAGAAGAAGTAAACCTATCTTCTGTACCTGCTTTGTCATTTCCATCTCTTGCTATACATCTTCCCCGAGGCCTGCCAAAATACCGCTGAGACGGGCGTGTCCTTTGCTTTCGCACCATATGCATTATGCAGTCATACATATGAGCAATTCAATACGAAACCGGACTGGAATATGTGATTGTTGTATCCGCCGCAATATCACTGACAATACGCATAGTAAATTGTGCATTGGAACTTTTGCCCGAGGCTAATTTCATTTTGCAATATCAATCAGAAAGAAATCGATCGTAATACTCGAAGCAACCTGGTTTCTTTGACTCGTACCATTCCGCACGCATAGTTGAGCAACGCTTGTCTCAAATGCGCGGCGTTCGCACTGTATGTTAAGCTAATGCGATTTTTTAGGAGTATCACCCTAGCTGTGAGGCATTCATTTTGAGGCAACTTCTGAATTCTCGCGCCAACCAAAAAATCGCTGTCTGCCTACCGTAGAAGGCGTCAGGTGAGTGTGTAGCGTTTCAATCGGGCGCTTAAACGCTTATGTATGCATCTTTCAGCAATGTTCTAGTAAAAGTGTCAATGAAAAGAAGTGCAGTCCGAGAAAGCGATTGGTGCGTGAGTAATACGCTGTCCATTCAGCAGTCGTTGCCACAGAGCTGATGCGCTCAATAATATCGGACGGGTTGGTAGATTTTCCGAGACCTTGATGCGCAAGGATCGCCACTCGCCATAATTATGATCCGCTTATTTCGCGGCGAGAAAAGTCTACCCATGAAAGGTGTACTTGGCTTCGGAGGTCGTCTGATGAGGGCAATTGCTTGAAGTTGTAATTTACGAGGGTCCTAAAAATGTAAACGTGGCACAGTAAGGTCGGAGCAGAGAAACAACGTGTTACTGATAGCGCAAAGGATCTCAAAATAGGAGATGAGAGGTCTTTATTTTGCGTACGTATTCTACCTTCACTTAAGGGACAAGTCCTGCAGGACGGCTTGAGAAGTGCTAAATTATTCGCTTTCAACGAGACGCCAATGAATTTTTAATTGCTTGAAAAGTATTTCCGTTCGGATACGAGAGCAGTCTCAACCTGCGTAAAGAGTTATCAGTTACAATTAAAAGGATATACAGGCAACAGTCAGACTTACCGCATCTCACAGAAGGTGGGCCCCAGTGATTACACGACAAAAAGAAACTTTGGAACAATGTACGTACTTGTATCGTTTAAAATATTATGATGCCATTGCCATTGGAGCTTGGCGAGCTTCTTGAGTCTTTGACTGCGACGATAGTAATGAGCATGACTGTGAGTGAGCACACAATTTCAGCTGGGCCAGCCTGAGTGAATCTGTCCAAAGGATCGTTGAAGGAAGGATCGTCAAAAAACCCCAAAGAAGAGCCAAGAGGTACAATAGGGCATCCGATTAGTATCAAGTAGTATGTCGAAAGTACGTGTTGAGTAGGTGCCAGTGAATAAATCCTTGTTCGAAGTAGACGTCGTACCCTGGGCTCCCCAAGGGCTCCCCTTAGAGGCCCCTGGCAATAGCCACTGGAAGAAATCGATCGAACCTCCGGATGTCGGCCTGCCATCAAATCGTTTGAGAGTATTTGGGAGTCATATTGTCTGTACTTCCCCCGCAAGTGAGAATTAGTAGCTGTCTGCAAGATGGGAGCGAGGAGAGCAAGAGGAGAGTCACGGGCACGTGAGGAAGACGCGTTCGCGATTTATTCGCGTGGGAACTTGTCCATTCTGGTCACCAACCCTGCGAGCGCGTTGACTCAGCCACCACCGACGTACTCACCACCAGCACAACCTCTCCCTGCATCATGTCTCAACCATCCCAGTCTCAACAGGCCGAAGAAGATGAGGATGTCTTTCAAATGACCGGTCCTCTCCTCGTCAACAAACTGCAGGAGGCGGGTATACACGCTAACGACATCAAGAAGTTGGTTGAGTTTGGTTTGAACACGGTCGAGGCCGTGGCATTCACGCCGAAGAAGATGCTATTGACGATAAAGGGAATTTCGGAGCAGAAAGCAGACAAGATTCTTGCTGAGGGTGGGTGCCCGTCGATCGCGTCTACACACACCTTAGTCATACTCATTGTTCACTCTTTCTAGCACATAAAATCGTGCCCTTAGGGTTTCAGAGCGCGACCGAGGTGCATGCGCGTCGATCAGAGCTGGTGCACGTAACAACGGGTTCTAAACAGTTGGATGCTCTTCTTGGAGGTGGATTCCTCCTACTCTTCTCCATGTTGCGCTGCTGATCCTTTGGCAACAGGTGGCATCGAGACCGGCGCGATTACAGAGCTCTTCGGGGAGTTTAGAACAGGAAAATCACAGCTTTGCCACACTCTCGCAGTAACCTGCCAGCTGCCCGTGAATATGGGTGGCGGGGAAGGAAAGTGCCTGTACATCGACACGGAGAGCACCTTTCGCCCTGAGCGACTGCTTGCTGTCGCCGAACGCTACGGGCTTAACGGCGAGGAGGTCCTCGACAACGTCGCATATGCGCGTGCATACAACGCCGATCACCAGAATGCGCTGCTAACGAGTGCGAGTGCTCTGATGTCCGAGTCCAGGTGTGTGTCCCACCATCGTCTATATGCGCTATGGTTGTTCACTTTTGCGTGTCAGGTTCTGTCTTTTGATCGTGGATTCATGTACCGCCCTCTATCGCACGGATTTTACTGGCCGCGGCGAACTGGCCTCGCGACAAAATCACCTGGGGAAGTTCTTGCGCACCCTGCAGCGACTCGCAGACGAGGTACAATTTCCTGATGCTTGTCTATGCTCTTACTTACCGGCTGCATTTTTTCAGTTCGGCATTGCCGTGGTCGTGACTAATCAAGTTATGTCCAGCCCTGATGCAGCGGCAGGGCCCTATGCAGGGAACGAGAAGAAGCCCATTGGAGGAAACATCATGGCACACGCGTCCACGACCCGGTACGCCTCCCTTTTTACTGTACCTTTTCTGTACCCCATTCTACAGATTACTTTATCTTTGGGTGCTGAACAATTGGAGGTTGACGTGATACTTACGGAGTTTTCACTGACAGGCTACAATTGAAGAAAGCACGCGGTAACACGCGGTCATGCAAGATCTACGATTCCCCATGTTTGCCAGAGTCCGAGACACATTTCGCGATTCTGGCGAGCGGTATAGGCGATCCCGAAGAGGAGACGTAACTTTCTCCGCCACCGAAATCAGGGGGGATGTGTGGCGTATCGCCCTTTCATATTGAACGATGCTGTCCCTCAACCTGCCCTTTCAGGGCTAGAGCGCAGATGCTTTGACTTCGCCATTTCTGTCTGTTGTATTCCCTTACTTTGATCCGGATCACGTACCATATCTCCCTCATTCTCTACACTTACTTGCTCCGCATAGCATCCACGCACGCAAATAAATCAAGCCTCATCGACGGCTTGACCAGTCGACTGACCATGGATTCTTTCTACATTGGATGGTTATTATTAATACGATAATACAAAGCTGTACATTTGATACAATTACATGCCCTGTTTAACGGCGACTAATCTAAGAGATGCAAGCAGTGCGTGTACGATGCGGTGATTTAATGAGCGATTGGAGTTCCAGTTGAATGGGAGTGGTCTGGCACAGTTGAGTGCGCCTGCGCGGCCCAAAGCTTGGGGCCAGATGAGAGATTTTTGAAACAAAAAAGGAAGAAAAAGTGATTCCGTCCGTGATGAAGACTTTTGGGTGGATGAGGTGGGTGACTACATGTACATGTACATACTTTTGCATTACTTGGGGCACGACGGCCGATTTTGTTGAAAATTGCGTGCAAGTGGGGTATGCGCTCAGGCCAGGAGACGGGTGATGATATTGGCGTCCGTCGAGCTGATGCGGTCCTTGAGGCCGGGGAGATCGCGTGCGCCAACGTCCGCAATGTCCGCGAGGAGGTACGCGATCTCGCCCTTCGAGTCCGAGTACTGCTTCTCGACGTTGTACGGCGACAAAGCCTCGTTGACGAGCTTGAGCACACCAGGCTGGTTCTTGTGCACGTGGCACACGCGGATGTTGCCCGTCTGCTCCGCGGTGATCGCGCGCAGGTCGACCTCGGGGAAGTTGACCGCGCCGATTGTGGAGCCGTAGTCGAGGTAGCGCGTTAGCGCCTGTGCGACCTCCTGCCCGATCATCGTCTGCGCCTCCTCCGTCGAGCCGCCGATGTGCGGCGTGAGCACGACGTTCGGCAGAACGCGCAGAACGCTCGCCCATGAGTTTAGCGCGTCGTCGAACGGCGCGCCGTTCGCACCGGGCTCAGCGGGGAAGACATCGATCGCGGCACCAGCGAGGTGCTTGGACTGCAGCGCTGCGATTAATGCCGGGATATCGACGACTCGTCCGCGCGCGTTGTTGATGAGGTACGAGCCCTTCTTCATCGCTGCGAGCTGCTCGGTGGAGATCATGTTGATTGTGTCCTCCGACTCGGGGACATGCAGCGTGACGAAGTCGGACTCGGACAGCAGTTTCTCGAGCGTCTCGACTTGGCGCGCGGTGCCAAGGGGCATGATGTTGACGACGTCATAGAAGAGGACGCGCAGGCCGAAGGACTCTGCGAGGACGGAGAGCTGGGCGCCGATATGGCCATAGCCGATTATTCCGAGGGTTTTACCCCGGATCTCCCAGCAGCCCTTGGACTGCTTGTTCCAGAGGCCTGCGCGCAGCTCGTAGGAGCGCTCGAAGAGTTGGCGCGAGAGGACGACGAGCTCGGACATGACGAGCTCGGCGACTGAGCGTGAGTTGGAGAAGGGAGAATTGAAGACAGGGACACCCGTCAGCGCAGCGGCCTTGAGATCGACCTGGTTGGTGCCGATGCAGAAGCATCCAATAACAAGGAGCTGCGTAGCTGGAGTCAGCGCTAATATCAGGGTGGATGTAGATGCAACACACCTTTGCAGCTGCGTTAAGAACGCGTTGGGTGATCTTGGTCTTGCTGCGAATACCAATGGCGTGATATGAACCGATCTTCTCGACGAGCTCGTCCTCTGACATAGCCTTTGCGTAGTGGTCGACGTGCCATCCCTGTGCGCGGAACGTAGCGACTGCGTCGAGACTGATGTTTTCGAGGATCAGCAGACGCAGGCCCTCGTTCTCGAGCGGGTGGAGGACTTTTGGCTGTCTGAGGTTCGACGACTCTTTGCTTGCGCGAAAGCGGTCGTGGATGCTGATGGAGGTGACTGGGGAGGCCGAGGCGGACACTGTTGCCTGGTTGGGGTTCGACATTTGGATCTGGGGGACGCCTGGACGGTTGGGGCGCTTTTAAGTGCTGTGATGGCTCGTGGATGACTCAATAAGCACGCCAGGTTGTTGCCAAAATTTCCCCGGGCCGTAGATCCGGGTGACTCGCTCTCTTTCTCCCGCCACCATGGGCCTCTTCCTCCTTGATTACGGCGCAGGCAACGTCCAGTCCCTCGCCAATTCACTCAAATCCCTGGGACACGAGTTCGAGTGGATAAAAGATGCCGCTGATTTCCACAAGGCCACCGTCAGTAGCGCCCTATTAATATGCTGCAATCTATCCAGATCTTGACCGAATGCATAGACCCTCATCTTCCCTGGCGTCGGCGCATTCGAGTCAGCAATTGGGGGCCTCCATGCCCGTGGTCTGTTCGAGCCCCTGCGCGAGTACATCCTGTCTGGAAAGCCCTACTTTGGTATCTGCATCGGCATGCAGGTTCTCTTCCAGTCCTCGGCCGAAGGGCCCTCCAAAGGCCTGGGCATAATTCCGTGTCCCATCGAACGTTTCAACGACGCCGACAAAGCAGTCCCGCATATAGGCTGGAACGTGGCGGACCCAATCGCCAGCGCATCCCCCGCAGCAGGCGCCAGCGAGGAGATTGACGCCGCCGCCTATTATTATTTCGTCCACTCCTACTGCGCCAAGTATAGCCCGGAGGCGCACCCCGAGGCGATGCGCTGGGCCCACTCAATAACACAATACGGCCATGAGCTGTTCATGTCGTCTGTGCGCCAAGGCAACGTGTATGCGACGCAATTCCATCCGGAAAAGTCAGGCAAGGCAGGCCTCAAGCTGCTCGACGACTGGCTGCGCCAGCCTAAGTCCGCGCACACCCACGCGCCGGCCGCGCCGCTCGTCGCGCCCGTACCCGCCCCAGTCCACAAGCTCACAAGACGCATCGTCGCGTGCATGGACGTACGCGCGAACGACCAGGGCGACCTCGTCGTGACGAAGGGCGACCAGTACGACGTGCGCGAGAAGCCCGGCCCTACGGTCGCTGCCGCGGGTGCGGTGCGCAACCTCGGCAAGCCCGTCGCGCTCGCCGCGCGCTACTTCGCCCAGGGCGCGGACGAGCTCTGCCTGCTCAACATCACGTCCTTCCGCCACTCGCCGCTGCAGGACCAGCCAATGCTCGCGGTCGTGCGCGCCGCCGCTGAGACCATCTTCGTGCCGCTCACAATCGGCGGTGGGATCAAGGATACCGTCGACCCGGACGGCACGCCGCGCTCGGCGCGCGAGGTAGCCGCGGCGTACTTCCGCGCGGGCGCAGACAAGGTCAGCATCGGCTCCGACGCGGTATACGCCGTCGAGCGCCTGCGCGCGGCGGGCTACGTGCGCGACGGGACGAGTGCAATCGAGCAGATTGCCAGCGCCTACGGGGCGCAGGCCGTCGTCGTCTCGATCGACCCGCGCCGCGTGTACGTCGACGACCCCGCTGCATACACGGGGCCGTACGCCGACGAACTTGTGCACGGCGCGCCTGACGCGCCTGACGAACGCGAACGCGGCCGCGCGTGGTGGTACCAATGCACGGTGTCCGGCGGGCGCGAGGCGCGCGACATGTCCGTCGCCGAGCTCTCGCGCGGCGTGGAGCTGCTCGGCGCGGGCGAGATCCTCGTGAACAGCATCGACCGCGACGGGACGGGCCGCGGGTTCGACCTCGACCTCGTGCGTCTCATCAAGCGCAGCGTGAAGATCCCCGTGGTCGCCAGCAGCGGCGCGGGGACGGCGGCGCATTTCGTCGACGTGTTCGCGCAGACGGACGTCGAAGCCGCGCTGGCTGCCGGCATTTTCCACAGGGAAGAAGTCGGCATCGAGGAGGTGAAGTTGGCGCTCAAGGCAGAAGGAATCAACGTACGCGCATGAGGCGAGGATATGCACGAATGGATTTAAATAAGTTATCTATGGCACACGTCAACCTATATCCCGGAGTTTATGTCTAAAAATTATTATCTATCTAGAGCGTCTTCCAAGCAGAATGATCTTTCCTTCGCAAATATTTATCTTGACTGCCTTTCGGATACACTTGGGTGGCTTCCTCGCTCAGCGGGTTGCGCATGATTCATTCTGGGGTGTTGCGCTTTAACTTTCCGTCGAATTTGGATTAACAGGGAGCATGAGTCGCACACGGGAGTCGTGGACAAACGACGGCGGATATACGACTGCTGTATATCCTTGAAGCTTGTCTGATACCAGTCTTCTTCCTAAAAATGCTGAAAACAATCCACAGCCTCGAGTCTGCACAACAGACTCAACGCCTGTCCAAATTTACACTCGCACACAACTCGCACAGACCCACTTTCTCATGTCAATTGAGTTGTTAATTATACTATACGCCTAATATACGATCGATGGGCAATGGGCATGGGCAACGAGCCTTCTCTTCTCAGGCAACACCACCCTCGATCGCGCAAAATGCGTTCACAGCAAACTCAAACTCAAGCCTATTGTAATGTACTTAAAATTGGGTGCCCTACATACATACACGCTCCTCCGTCTGCCCGCGCACGTAGCGCACTGTATCAAGAAACGAAGAGACGCAGACGCCCGGACGACACGCGCCTTAAACAGTACTTAGCCCTAGGCCACCGCGTCTCGTCGCGAGCGCAATGAATCGTGTTAAAAATACGCACCGTGAAAGGCGGCAAGTGCCATTGCCATCTAAGGTGTCTGCCAAAGCGCGCGCCGAATAAACTGGGGTGCGGTGCGGATGTATAACTTCCTCGGAGCCAAGCCGGAGCATTGCCAGAGCGATACATAATTTATTTGCAATTAGCAGGTAATTAGTTCGCGCCCTCCCGAGATCAGCTGCCCCCGCATCCCGATTCCCGGACCCCGCACAGGAGTCCGGCAGGTCCGTGCCACTGCAGTCGGGAAACGGTACACACGCACATTGATCAGCCGCGCTACGCATGCGTCGCGCGACGCGCCGGCTGGTTGGCGGGCTCGCTGGCTGGCTCAAACCGGAAGCTGTTCGAGCGCGCCACACGCTCAGCGCTGGCGAATCGCGATGATCGCGTGGAGGCGCGTGGAGGCGCGCCGCGGGTGCCAGCGCGTTCCCGGGAGCAGGGGCTACAGTGCGTCACGCGCCGTCGCAGCCAAGCCACGCCCAGGCCGCGAGGCGCCCCACCAGCAATTGCATCGTAATTTTAGTAATTACCAAGGGTCCTCTCAGGCTCTAATTTACAGCTCACCTTTATATACATACCCTCGATCGTCATCGCTATGTAAAGCACGTTCATGGCAGCACACCGATAAAAATTCATAGTAACATATAGCAGTGTGAGTGCTTCCATACCTCTACACAGGGCCCGTGGAGCCTCCGCGCGATGAATGAATGAACGCGAGATAAACGCACGCACCATCATGACGCAAGAAAGAAGCACAGTGTGATAAAATAACTAGTATACCGGTGCGGCAGAGCCCTAAAAATTTGCTATTGCGCACGCACCGTGCGGATGAGAAAGACGAGACGGTCGAGGCTTTCAGCGCATGGCAGGAGTACGTTATTTTGTCATGTAGAAGTAGTAGTAGTACACAATCACTGTCCGACATGCACGTAATGAATTAGAAGGAGGGTGGGGTTCTATCCATCGGACGCAGCACCTGCTACTGCATAAAAAAGACATAAGTATCGTACGCTAAGAGAAAAAAAAGGGAGAGAGAGGCCTCGAAGGGTATGGGCAAGGCGGGCATGAACCGAAAAGAGGATGAATGAAAGAATGAAAATCGTGATTTCTTGGAAGATGTATTACAGAACAAGAAGGGCAAGAAAAGGTACGACAAAGGAGGGGAGCCAAGACGCCTACGTGTCCGGCTCATCATCAATCGCAGCCACGGCTGTCACTGTCATCATTGACTAGTCTCAGAATGCCCACCGTGGCATGCATAAGCCATGCATGGACCACGAACAAGGTCCGAGGATGACAGCGCCCCGTCGGGACAGAAAGAGGGATTCGCGGCGGATGGGAACTATTAAAATTGCAGACAAATAAATACAAGAATATCTGGCCCGACGCTGCCGTTGACGAAGGTCGAAAGGAGAGTTGGAGGGGGTTGGGACGCGAGCACAGAACCAGACTAGAATGGACACCGTACGGTAGAAAGACACAGCGAAAATAAGAAAAGGAAAAGTGAGAGTACAAGCAGACACAAAGATCGTATCACATATCCGAAGAATCCATGGCGAGGCCGTGCGATTCGGCCACGCTCGTGTCGTCGGCGCAACGTCGTAGTATTATTCACCAACTAAAGAGGTGCGCCGGAGAGTGGCGTGGGTTTAATGGCCGAAAAGACCTTTGAAGGGCAAGGAAGGTGGTGGTGTAGAGGCCCGAGGCTGAGGAATGGAGATAATCTGAGTGGCTAGGATTTGATGGAAAGATCGTGGACGATCATGATCGGATAGACGGAGGAGACGATGTGGAGGTAGATGGCATAGGATGAGGTGCATCCTGTTGCATGCATAGGCAGATGGGACGGAGAGCGAGAAAATGGCAAGAGCGGCGACATTGCCGCAGCGGCCTGAGTGACGAGGGATGCTGCTTTGGGGGTTGTCGGGGGTCATGCCCAATGCATACAGCTTGCAAGGGCCCCTGAGCGGAAGAATTTCCCCGCACATTCGTCTACTTGGACCCGCGAACGACTCTGCCAACCTTCTTCATCAGGCTTGTCTTGCGCCCAAGGCCCGTGCCGCCGGGAGATGTTCCGGTGCCGCCTTGCTGGTCAAAATACTCGCCCGAGCCCGAGCCTGATTCCTCGACCGGCGGTGGGGCAGGGAGGTCTTTGTTATGGTGCGTGGACTCGATGAAAACGAATGGCTCCGCAGAGGACTGGTTGGGCTGATTCGCCGAGGTACCGTTCCCGGCAAAGCGTCCCAGGAAGGAGTTCTGCTGCCGATGGCCTGGACGGGGGCTGGAGGCGGTAGCATCCGTGGGGGTGGAAGGCGACGGGGGGAGGGGCACCTCGTAGTCATTGCCAACAGGTACATTTGGAGAGTCGCGCATCTTGCGAATACGGTGCATGATCGATTTGGAGCGCTTCGGAAGTCCGGGAGAAGTGGCGGGCGGTGAGCCGAGTGGAGCGGGCTCCGCATCTGAAGGCTCCCCAACAAAAATTGGCTGAGGAGGCGGTAGGAACGATCTGCGTGCGTTCATGCGGTTGCGGTTGTCTGTCTCCTTGAGGCGGCGGGTGTTGCTAGCGACGTTGCGCGAGCTGTCGCGACCGTTGTATATGGAGCTGGTTGGAGTATCTCCGTCGGCCTTGCCTGTGCCACCGCCTGCGAAGAACTCCTCGAAAGGCTCGGGCTCGTGAATGCCCCAGGCCTCTGCAATAGCATCGACCTTTTTCTTGGGCTGCTCCGGATAGTCGTTGGAAAATGCCTTGTATGCGGCGGGTGTGGGGTAAGCGCTATCGCCATAAGCCTGTGGGGCGGCGAGCTCGTCTACGCCCCAAGCATACATGGGGGCCTTGCTCCGCTGCTTGTTCCGCGACGGCGCGCAGGCGTCGAACGGGCCGTCGTGGTGAAACACTGCATGGATATCAGATATGATCGCGCAGGGCAATTAAGTACATACTGGGTCCCACGCCGGTAAAATCGAGGCGGTCAATGACATCTGCGTGCTGCGAGCCCTTCTTCCCTGCGCCACGCGACTTTCCCGAGGCACGGGGCTTCTCGGCGATATCGACGGTGTCATCGGTCTGGGCACGCTTGCTTGCTGGGCGTGTCGCTGACACAGCGGCGGCGCTGGAGGACGAGGGTGAGTAATGATAGGGCATCGAGACAGCGCCTAGCGGGACTGACCCCTGGGTTGC
This sequence comes from Hypholoma fasciculare, assembly GCA_016801325.1. Classification (NCBI taxonomy): domain Eukaryota; kingdom Fungi; phylum Basidiomycota; class Agaricomycetes; order Agaricales; family Strophariaceae; genus Hypholoma; species Hypholoma fasciculare. Next base: position 36,532 of record JAEKIV010000023.1, read on the forward strand.
GCTGCGGTGGGGCTTTGCGCGAGACGGGCTGTCTGTGGAAGACCTGACGACGACGGTGTCGCGGATGGCCTCCGTGATGTCGTTGTTGCTGGAGTTTGCGGAAGGAGGCATTCTGCTCGTCTTGGGCGGCGGCGGCGGCGGCGCGGGGCGCTGTTTCTTTGTCGTGGACGAGCGAGGAACGGGGTCGCCAAAGGGGTCTGGCTGGGGGACGCGGGAGGACTGCCTTATAGGATGAACTGCCGCCATGGTTGTGGTCCGTTGGATGGATGAGGGGCCTTCACACGCCAAGCTCCCCGCTTATTATCCCTTGTTTATCCTTGATTTATCTTATCACACCACTTCGCATGCACGGCATATCATCGCGAAATCCCCATGTCTTGATCCAACAAGAACCATTCCTCACCTTTGTTTCATCTGCATCCATGCATGCGCACCACGGGCATAAACACAGGCTGTTCCCCGAGTTGCACTGCGAGAAACATGTATCTTCCATCAACACGCGTATTACTTGCATACTGCAACTGAAGAATGAGGATGAAAATATCAATTCCCTGAGTAAACCCGGTACCCAAATCTACATACTAAACGTGAGCAAAACGCGGCAGCGCGGTGCGACTCTACTGACGATCAATCATATTCGATCCCATCAACAGAGAATGAATGTTAAAGCAGGATTAGAGCCACGTTAAGGTCCTACTAAGCGTCTTTAGAATTATCATCGGCAGTGGATGCCGCTTGCTCGCCAAAGCGCCGTTGTCCGCTAATAGCCCATGCCTATCCTCATGATCACCGTACTCGCCCCGGGCACCCGGTCGCTCTTGCAGCGACACTGAACGGAAAGTGTACGGACGCGCGAGTGGGTGTACGCGCCGCGTCTAGCTGGATAGATGAGGCGGCGCATGGCGGATCGAGCGCGCGTCCTCGTTTTTGATATGGGCAGGAGGAGCTATTTTCGGGCCAATGTGGTGCGTCGGGACATACCTTGGTCGAGCGCAAAGTTGGCGTGAGAGACAGTGTTACGGGCCTACTGGTGCGCGGGCTGCACCCCCGCCGTGCTCCTTCTCCGACGGACGTGTATTCTTGTTCAGCTTGCCGGAGCATGTCGATGGGAATCTGGAAATCCAAAAGGAGTATCAATTGCCTAACTCGGCCGCACCGTACTTCTCTCCAGCGGCGACAGCTAAAAGCTCTTGAAAAGGATCCTTGTTATGATTGTATCCATTGAATAATCTACTTGGAGCATACATAATCTATCTGATCTCGGAATTTAAAATAGGAAAAAATGCAACGCGTCTGAATATCGCACACGGTGCAATTACAAGTACCAAGAGTAGAGGCAAATGCTTCAAATCTTTTGAGGCTAGCTCCGCTGTAAAATTAAATATAAAAAGTACAGAATTCCGAACGAATACACGCATAAATGACAAATGCTTTATCGAGCTACTTGCACATTATATGATTATTTTACTTCAGCGTCGTTGACTACTATGTCCTTCAAAAGCGTCACGTATCGGCGCTGCATTCCGTGGTAAGCATCGCGACGGCGACTCCGCGCCCTCTTTTACGCGAGGTTTGCATTTATTTAAAACACTCAATTCTCCCGGATTTTGGCGGAGAGTATACTATGTATAAATTCCTGGTGTAACTTGCGGCGCTGTAAATTTTGATATTTTTTGATTTCCTTCTCGCAGGTTGTGGCCTTGAGCGTCTCGTCTTATATATCCTATCAAAATAGACATCTCCTGTGCATTAAGAAATAAACCGCTAATATATACAAAGCAAATGCCAATAAAACAAAAACCTGAGCATACCACGACGGCGGAAGACAGCTGTAGGTCGACCACCCGACAAAGTGGCATTTATTTGGATTCGCTGCTCATAATGCTCATGATGACCCAGCAAGAGGAAATACCGCCCTTGTTTACTTGCTTCATCTGCCTGGCCGCCGGAATGCCAAATTTAGGAAGACAGCGCTTACAACAGATTAGATTAGGTTTCATTGATGCCACAAACAACCGCGGTAACAATAGCCTCGACATGCAGTACTACCACCACAACCGCCACCATGTCGTCCCCCAAACCCGCGGGGCTCACGCAGATATTCGGTACCGCAAAGCTTAGCAACATGCGCAGCGAGAGGTTCCAACCAGGCTCCACACGTGTTATTGTAGACGCCGTGTTCAACGTCGTCGACGGCGACGAGCCCATGCTATTGGCACTCCTGCGCCTCGATAGTGCGCCGTCTCGCACATTCATGCAAATGCAGCAGGAAAACACCCGGCCCTTCGCTCTGGCGTGTGTAGGCGCGAAAGTACGTCCCGAGGCGCTGTGCGCTCAGCATCCTTTGACGGTCACCGTGGCCTTTGTTTCAGGTTTCGAGGATGACCGAAAACTCAGTCAGCGCGGAGCTGATGCCGCGGGGGAGAACTTGGCAAAGCTATGCGTTTCTCGGTGACGTAGATGAGGTAGGCCCTTCCGGAGTCGCCGCTGTGCGCATTGCTGATGACTTGCAGTTGGTCGTGGTCGAACTCGCGGACATAACGGACGACGATGTGCACGAGGTCTTCTTGCAGACGCGGTCGAATTTCAACCTCACGGGGATAGTCACCGCCTCAGACTTTTCGAACTTCAGTGTGGAGCCGTCCTTCCACGTACCTCCATTTCCTGTACATTGCTTCCCCAGAGCCGCAAACAAAGACCGTGCTGCGACACCACCCCAGGGATCCCTTGTGACCGTAGAGGGCTTTTTGGACCAAGTGAAGCGAGGTGCGCGGGATGCTGTGACTTCAGTCGAAGTCGAAGTGGATCAATTCAGGGTGTTCAAGCCACCGCGTATAGGTGAGCTCCTTTTTACAAACCTTCACACTGGTATTTGTTCACACTAACAGGTATATCAACAGTGCCCGACCCAGGACCTCGCACAACCTGCCTTTTCCATCACGGCAAGTCCACCAATTTGCTCCTGCAAACGATTACTGACCAGCCGCAGAGGATGACTTCAGCGTACGGAGGAACATGGAAGGCGCCTATCATTTCAGGGTCGCAGCGGAGAAGCACCCATTCTATCTCACACACTTCGAAAAAGATTTGATTGTGCTCTCGAAAGTCATCCGAGAATGCCTGGAAGAGCGCCCGAAATGACATGCAGCTGTTCTCCGCACTCTGGACACTTAGCGCTCGCGTTATGCTCAGGTTTTTGTTTTATAACTTGCTCTGCCTCTATCTATTAGTTATATATTTTCAATGTGTGCGGCAAAATGTACTTTTATCGGATATATGAGACGAGACATTCACAACCGCAACCACAACCCGGGAGATGGGGATCAAGACATTGGGATCGGGCACATCAAACAGCATCAAACTTCACGGTGCCGCGAGTTACACCAAGAATTTTTATCCTCCCCGCGCAAGCCGGAAAAAACGGCGGTTTTTGTTGCAAACCTGTCGTCAATGAGGGCACGGAGTCGCCGTCGCGATGCTTACCTCGGATTGTACCCACATGTTTAGGGTGATACGTTTGAAGTGATAACCATACTGAAGCAAAATTATACACAGATAGCTTTTATAAAGCATTTTTGAGTGCATCTGTTTGGAATTCTGTACTCTTGACGGGTCGTAATTTTTCTAATTTTTCAGTCTGAGATGAGATTAATTATGTATGCTACGAGTACATTCGTCAACATAACAAGGATCCTTGTCAAAGGCGTTTTTTTAGGTGTCGGCGCGGTAGAGAAATTTGGTGCGACCAAGTTAGGCAATTGATACTCCTTTTGGAATCTCAGAGTCTCACGGCCGGACGAGCTGAATTCAAACACCGGCATCGTCCGGTATTCTGACTTTGATCCTTGAACTCTATCTAGTTCATCGCCGTCGATGTGCCAGATACGACTATTCCGCAAGCTTGAACATGACAACAAACGCCGCGCGTTTTCCCGGAGATCCCAGAATGACCCACCCCTAAAATCATAGAATTAGAAACCCTGTTGTCTGCCTCAACTTCAACTCAGCCGCTATATCAACCTTACACAACCACACCGGCTGTGTGGACCAACACTGCCAATTTCCTGCTTGAGCTTTGCATCGTTGGTTAAGCGGAAGAGTTCATCTAGTGCGTGTTGCTGTCCACATCCTTGCAGAGATTGCAGGCAAACTGGTGCCATAGTCTATCAGACGCCATCGATAAACCCACCAGTGCAGCACCCAAGTCTGACATGGAAGCACTTCGGAAGCGGTCACGCTCGAACGCGCAGAGGAGTAGAAAACGTCGGGAGGAGGTCGTAGAACATGGCTACTGCCCCTCTGCAAGCGCCGTACGAAAACACGTCGTAGGCGCGACAAAACTCCACATCCCAATCGACTGCTCAACCCTTCTAGAAAAGCGTGCCGGATATCGGACCAGGAATACTAAACACAGCGCTGCTCAGGCCGCCTATGGGAAGGAGGAACTACTTTCCGGTCATGGGTTCAAGTTCTTAGATTGGAATGGGATGTGCGTCTGTTTCTCCTAGTATGTATGGCCTGTATGTAGCTAATTTTTCGTCAACAGAGATCCCCTCTTGATCATTGATAGCAAAGATCGTATCACCATCGCGTTAGTTGGTCAACCCAAAGCAGAGGATTTTCGGACAATAGCGAGCTCAATCCATGAGGTTCTTCTGGCTGAAGGGCATATTTTGAAGTCAAATGCACACAGTGACTCTGGTAATATCACCGTCAGCTCCGGTATATCATACGGCACAGGAATGCGCGAGCCCACAAGCCTGGACACAAAGCGTAATGGCGCTGTCGCCTCCCGGCTCCTCAACAACCCCGACATTCAACGGTTTTCTACGTTCGCAAGCTGTAAGCCGGCCCTTGTCTTGTTATCACGCAAACGATCTAACACCTATTGCCCTCCACAGCATCGTTAGCTCTCTATGCACCCAAGCTCTACCGCCATAGCAGATCCAAGCTCAATTCTTTGCCAGTGCAATTTCCACGTCTAGCGTCATTCTTTCCTGACACCCGCAAAGTGTTTCCTGCTACAACCTTCGACTTGGGGCCAGGCACGACACCGCAGAGAAACAGTACCGCCTTGAACCACCCATTTGGCTGGTCCGCGACGCAGGCCCTGGGCCAGTTTGACCCGACGAAAGGCGGACAGCTCGTATTCTGGGAGCTGCATCTCGTCGTGCAATTTCCACCAGGCGCCCTGGTGCTCCACCCAGCTAGAATGATCACGATCACCACAACACCGGTGAATGAAGGCGAGACGCGCACCTCGATTACTCAGTATATGCCCGCCAGTCTCCTCCAATACGTGGAATCTGCATTCCGGTCAGCGAAAGAGTTAAAAACCTATAATGCGGAAATAAATCCAGAGGACATAAAATCTGGGCCAGACAAGTGGAGGATGGGGCTGAATCTTTTTACCACATTGTATGAGCTACCGAAATAATCAAGAAATAATCTATGCAGAAGGTTCAAATCGTGTCTCCAACGTGCCTTTCAATGATTACAATATTCACCATCACTGTGCAGTATATAGTGTTCTGGCTATTTTATCGAGTGTTTATCTCTGATTTGAGGTACTTAAATGCCTGCCTTGTAGCAACCTGGGACGCAAGGTGATCTTTGTCGAGCAATAATTTCCTAATTAATCTTCGGCCGCGCTGCCGCTTCTCACATCAAGATATTCTTACCGCAGCACCACTTTCTTAGTCTTTCTACCACTTTCCCTCTGACGATGGGGCGCACCACAGTCTGGTCGCGCGAACAAGTCGCCTCGCGCATTCTCCAGGGTGATACCCTCATCATCTTCCACGGCCAGCTGCTCAACATTCCAAAATCCTGGCTCGACGCGCATCCAGGTGGCACTCTTGCGTTGCTGCACTTCGTCGGTCGCGACGCGACGGACGAGATCGAGGCGTGCCACCTCGACCAGACAGCTGCGTTTATCCCGCGGTACTCAATAGGGACGGTCGAGCTTACAGACGGCTTCTGGGCTCCGCTGGTTCCGCCCATCGCAACAGGCTGGGTGCGCAAAACGTCTGCGGATGGCACACTACAATGGCACAAGGAAGCAGTGGAGTTGCTGAGTGACGACCCATCAAATAAACACACCCCAGCCTCCTCCATCCTCCTTACCGAGAACTTTGGTGCCGCAGTGAAGGACCAGGGCCCGAACCTTGCGTCGCTGCAGCCACTTCCATCGACACTCTCGTTAGACGAGCAAGCGCGGCAGTCAAGGGCGTACCGCGAGCTGCACAAGCGCATCATGGAGGCGGGCCTCTATAAGACGCGTTACATTGCAGGCTATGGGCCCGAAATTGCGCGCTACACCCTGCTAGCAGCGCTGGCGGGGTACTTTTACCGCCACGACTGGCTCGTGCCGAGCGCAGTGTTTCTCGGCCTGTTCTGGCACCAGCTAGTCTTCACTGCACACGATCTAGGCCATATGGGCGTGACGCACAACTGGACAGCGGACCGTATAATTGCAACAATCATTGCGGACTACATTGGAGGATTGAGCATAGGCTGGTGGGTGCATGTGCGTAGTTTGGCATTGAAATTTCGCATTTTCTGACTGGGACGTGCAGAACCACAATGTTCACCATCGTGAGTCTGTTCAAATCACCGCCCATCCTTAACACTGATCATCTCGCAGTGGTCACGAACCACCCCTCCCAGTAAGTTGATAAATATTTCTGATTGATGACCTCCACTTACCTCCCCTGACTCTAGCGACCCGGATATCGAACATATCCCCTTCTTCGCCATCTCTCCGGTCTTCCTCAACTCGCTCTGGTCATCATACTACAAGCGCACAATGCCCTTTGACGCGTTTGCACGGGTCGTGCTTTCTGTCCAGCACAAACTCTTTTACATAGTCATGGCCTTTGCGCGCTTCAACTTATATGTGAATTCGTACGTGTACCTGTATCAGAAATATTTCGACACGCGCCGGGCGACGGGTGGATGGTGGGCATGGCGCCTAGAGGTCGCGGGCATCGCCTTCTTCTGGGCCTGGTTCGGCGGACTGCTGTACGGATGCGGGTCGTGGCAACGTGCATTGATGTATCTGGTCATCAGCCACGCCGTAACGAGCCCACTGCACGTCCAGGTCGGTCACCCCGCCATCCCTCCTGCCCTCCCGTAGCATACCCCTGACGCACACGCACTTAGATCGTGCTTTCTCATTTTAGCATGTCCACTGCTGACCTCGGACCCAGCGAGTCTTTCGCGCACCGACAGATGCGCACCACGACCGACGTCGTGTGTGACCCGGCCGTCGAGTTCATCCACGGCGGGCTGCACCTACAGGTAACACACCACCTTTTCCCGCGCCTCCCGCGGCACAATCTGCGCAAGGCGAGCGAACTGGTGAAGGCGTTCGCGGCGGAGCATGGGTTGACATACGCCGAGTTCGGGTTCGTTGAAGGGAACAAGGAGGTGCTTGGCACACTACGCGCCGTCGCAGACCAGGTGAGGCTCATGGGGACGGTCGCGCGCGTGGAGATCGAGGAGGCGGTGGGGAAGCGGAATGCGGATGCGGTGGTAAAGGTGGTGGCGGATGAAACTGCGAAGGCGCCGGTCGCTGTAGACGTGCAGTGCACAAGTCCAGCTGCGAAAGCAATGCCTCTCGTCATCCCGTGAAATGTTATAACCCTATGTGGATTGCCTCTTGATCGCTCTCCTCACATGTGGCTGTTTATTAAAATCGGACATGTTTGCTTTTAGATTTATTGCTGTGATTTATCGCTTTCATAGATACTCAAATTTACTTCCCATAAATCTTTCAAGTAGCTGTCGAGGTCCCATAAATAATTTGGTGGGCGATATTATTATTACACGTTTAGAATATGTGGCCTTCCTTTAATTTTTACCGCATCGTTCATTTTGCCCATTGCCAAACATTGGGTTACAGATGTCATGATATCGTATGTAAACCGCGACTTTCATTAGACATTACAAGATCGTAAGCTCATGTACAAGATTTCGAACAAAAAAAGTTCAACGCAAAAAATAGATAAGCTCATAAGATCATGAAACCGGAGGAATTAAAGGGGCGTAGACCTATTTCAACCAGACTTTTCGTCCTTCTCGAAAGTCGTCTCATCTTCCTCGTTATCCGGTTCTTCGCCGACCTCCCCCTCCCAGCCATTCTCAGCCAGATATTCCATGAACTTCCTGTCTTCGTCCGCAAGGTCGACCCCTGTCATGTCCGGAACAAAGAAGTACGTGACCAGGATACCAGTGATACCGCAGATGGCTACGAAATCTAGGTAAGCCATAGACGCAACATGTGAGTCGAGCTACACTCACCGGCAATGATGAAGGTCCACCTTGAGTGCTGCGGTCAAACTCATGCACATACACCAGTGGATAGCAACTCACTTCTTTCCCAGGTGCAGTTGGATTGGGGTAAAGGCCTGAGTGCCAATCGCTGCACCAGTCTTACCGATGGCGGCAGAAATTCCGTAGCACGTTCCTCTTATCGGAGTGGGATACGATCTGAATGGTAAGAGGTTTGTGAACCAGGTCAAAAGAACATGGGCCTCGTTTAGCTCACTCTGCGCTCACTAATCCCAGCATATCACCAGGTCCCTAGACTCAAGGGTGAGACAGTAACTGAGGAAGGAGGTGTCCAATAACTAACCAAGTTTCCAGAGGATTGCATCAGGCCATAACTGAAAAAAAAAAAAATAACATACGATACGAACCATGAAGGGTATTCTACCCACAAGATGACGAAGAGGGGGATGATCTTAGTAATTTTGTCATAGGCTAAGCCGATAATGAGACCTATTGTCATCATCAACTTGATGCTCAACATTTTCTGGAGGATAAGGCGCACCGAAAACGAGATATCCGCTGAATCCCAACATCATCTGAAGCATATTGAGACATCGAAAAGCGAGCATTGAATGAGCTGTTCCTTACTGTGTTGCGACGTCCAAAGGGATTGCATAGGTATGCTCCAATGAAGACGCCGGGCAGTGCGATGGCACCCAGAAGAAGTTGGAATTCGGCTGTGCGTTTGATATTACCATCATGGATGATGCTTGAAATAATGGTGCCGGAGAATACGCCGTTGGGGAAGGTGACCTTGATAAAAAGCCATTAAAAAAAGAAAAAAGACGCTGGAGACATAACCAACAAAATCATACAAGAACCTTGTGACAGGCAGGTAAGAATTAGCGAATGTACATTTCAAGAAATGGGGAGCAACATACCAAGCTCCGCAAGTGCCTATCATAGCCTTCCAATAACGTTTCAAAATCAAAGAGTAGGGGACATGCTCTATATAACTCTGAGGTTAACTTAATGCACCGTAGAAATTGAGGGAATACTAACTTTTAATCGCTCCTTTCTTGTATAGCGTTGTCGTTAACATCCGTATACGGAAGTAAAATACAGTCAAAGGCAAAGCTATGCCGATTCCAAAGCATACCCTCCACACGGTGCTCAGGTGATTTTCTCCGGCGGCAGAAAGAACGATCAGGAAGACCGCAACGGCGAGTGGGCCGCCAAACTTGCATAGCCTAATGAATTCGAGTAATGGCAGGATGAAAGAACGACGTACACTCAAAACAAAATTTGTTACCATGATGAACACTACCAATAGACGTAAATCACTAAGAGGTAGATTTGAGTGCTCGAATTACAAACCTGGTCCGCGATGTTTAACCATTTTCTCATTGGCAGCTTCGGCTGCGCTCGTGGATGAGGCAGGATATTCGCCACCTACGCCCTATGGTTCACCGCTGTCATCAGAAATGTTTTGGTTCTTCCTTCAAATTCTTTACTCACAATGCCTGTGATTCCGCTGAAGTAGACAATATCAGCAGCTCACAGTAGATCAAAGATTACTGAATAAATACCGAGCAAATGTTAAGAACCAAAATAGTCCCTGTACACTTCCCCCAGCAACGTGAGCTGCCGTACCCAAGGTCGCTCCAAGAACAATTAACAGTGTAGTTATAACAAGTGCGGCCTTTCTGCCTATCTTGTCGCAGATAACACCAACGACAATCTGTCCAAGAATAGCACCTTGAGAGAAGTCTGTCAGCGCGACAGCTCTAGAACTAGAAAACCTTGAAGACTCGCCAACAAGGAGTGAATTAGAAACTCGAGTAGAGACATTCGCTGTGTATTCCGTGGGATAGAGCTTTTTGAACACCACCTAGATTGCGAGGGAATACATTTTAAGTATGGAAGTGTTTTGAATTTGAAAAGCTGCACCAACGTTGGCCATAGTCATCAAATTGTTCTGATCTGTTAGTTCCCCACATCAGTCAGGTTTGAACAGGGTGAATCGAGAGGATATCAAGAGAAGCAGTTCGGTGCGCTGACGGTCTACTTACATCCATCACTAATAAGCCCAAACGCTGCCGCCGCAATCGTGAAGTACGAGCTCATGGACTGCTTCCTGGACAGTTGTTGCACATTGGGCGAGCCTACGTCTTCGTGATCAGCCACTTTGACCTGACTCTTTTCATTGGAGATGTGGTCGCTCGAGGACTCCACCGACGGCGACATGGTTTCCAGAGCACAGATACTCGTCCGAGGGAAAGAGGCAGAAGGCGACGGAATAGATCCTGGAGCAAACCAGACCTAATTATATCGACGAATTCTTGATGGGTCATTTCATGGTCATTTAGACAAGCACACGTGTGTGATAGAATTAGTAGTGTTGCGCATGGAGTCTGTTGTCGAGCGAGGAGCGGTTGGCCTAAAAATGGACCATTTCACAGCGCCTTCCTCGATGAACGTCAGGACTCAGCAGAGCATGGGGACATCCCTGGGCGTTAGTAAAATCAATTCCTAGATATCAGTGGTTTATGGATACCATGGAGCTAGGTGCATCGGTGACAAAAATTGCAGCGATGGCAAAGTAGTCGTGCAAATGTTGAGCATGTTGTGAGAGTTAGCCCGAGGGCGTGGGTAAAGCTATCTTGAATTGTCAATACATACTCGACGAAAGCACATGATTTGACCTCGTCTGCCACAGACATTTCTGGGTCACGAAGATGGTATCAGTATGAGCTATACAGGGTGCCAGTTCGGGTTTGTGAGGCACGAATTGGGGATTTCGCGTGGATTACTGCGGCAACTCATCCAACGTGGTGAAGAGGTCAAGCCCCATCCTCCACTTATCTGCCCCAGTCTTTAAGTCCTCTTGATTTACTGCCGCATTGTGCATTTTCAGCTCCTTCGCCGACCGGAACCCAGACTCCACGTATTGAAAAAGACTGGCAGGCATATATTGAGTAATCGAGGTGCGGGTCTCGCCTTCGTTCACCGGCGTCGTGGAGACCGTGATCAATCCAGCCGGGTGGAGTACCAGAGAGCCAGCAGGGAACTGCACGATGAGACGCAGCTCCCAGAATATGAACTGACCGCCTTTTGTCGAGTCGAACTGGCCTAAGGCCTGCGTCGCGGACCAGCCATATGGGTGACTAAGTGCAGTGTGATTTTTCTGCGGTGCTATGCCTGGGCCTAGGTCGAAGGCCGTAGTAGAAAACAACTTGCTAGTGTCCGAAAAGACTCGTAACAGACGTGGAAATTGCACTGGTAGAGTATTGAGCTTGGCTCTACAGTGGCTATAGAGTTTGGGTGCGTAAAGAGCCAGCGACGCTGGGACAGGTATTGAGCCGTTATGCCCCACAATAACGAGCTAAGGACTGACTCACCACTTGCCACTGAGGAAAATCGCTGAATGTGCGGGTTATTGAGAAGTCGAGTGGCGGCAGCGCCATTATGCTTTGCGTCCAGAGTCATAGGCTCATGCATTCCTTGTCCATACGTTATGCCGGCGTTGATGACGATATTTCCACTACACTTATAAGCGTTCGACTCTTCTAGAAGAACTCTTTCGCGTAGAAGAACTTGATGACACGAGCGCACTAATTCCTGAAAGTCCTCTGTTTGTAGTTGACCCACCAAGGCAATGGCAATGCGATCTTTGCTATCAACAATTAGCAGGGGATCTCTGGCCAAAAAAAATCGCTTAGATAAAAGCTACACATTTTAGCTAGAAAAGACGTACACCCCATTCCAGTCTAGGAACTTGAACCCATGACCAGAAAGTAGCTCTTGTTTGCTGTAGGCGGCTTGAGCGGCGCTGATATTGGTATTTCGGGTCTGATAGGCACTCCGCGTAGCCAGAAGGGTTGCGCAGTCTATTGGGATGTGGATTTTCGTCGCGCCGACCAAATATTTTCGCACCACAGCGGGATAGGGACGGTAACCTTGTTCTAATTTCTGTTCTTGACGTTTTATTCTTTTCTTTGCGTGTGTTCGCGAGTTTTTATGAGGGGCCTTCGTACTGTCTGTCGCAGGCGTCGGACTTGCGTTCTGGGCTGGTGATTCATTCGGTAACATCTGTCATAGACCGTAGTATCAGTCTGCTTGTCGCCTCCGAGTCCACGAGGATGTGCTGACAGTGACACATACCAGATCACCACTATGGATCAATACTGGACGACAAGGAGGGTGCGTCGTATGTAGAATGGTTGTGGTCTTGCAGGGTTGATATAGTGGCTGGCGAGCCTGGAAATTACGGGAGGCAGCAAATTAGCACAGCCGATCCTGGGGGTATTCATGTTTTTTAGGTAAAATTCGTCTCGAGATGCTTTGTTGGGGAAAATGGGCAGCGCTTGTTGGTATACTCTAGCTCGGGGAATACCTGTGCGAATGGCGTCAGTGGCAGAATAGTCGTCATGGTCGATGATAGAGTTCAAGGATCAAATTCAGAACAGCGGACGCTCGTCAGCAACGCGTCAGTGCGTGAGACTCTGAAAGTCCAAAAGGAGTATCAATTACCTAACTCGGACGGCGGAATGTACATACGTTCTCAGGCTTTTGACCCTCTTCAAACTCTCTTTCAGACTTGAACTCTCTTGGACAGGGACCTTGGTCGAACCTTTATTGTATCTATCTGAATATACTAGTAACGCAATGTAAATTTATATTTTAATTTCCACTCGTCTGGGCATCCTATGAGCTGCTTCAGATTGGCCCAATTTATTTATTTTGCTCAAATCAGCAATGAGGGCCATAAGTACACAAGTAATGCATCACCTAACAGTGAAGAGCAAGTTGAATTTTTCATTGGTGCACTGTGAAATTAAGCATATCATTGTCGGGTTTCTTCTCTCACTGATCCAAACCCTAACTATAAAGTTATTTGAGCATTTGCCACAATAACCATTGAATTCTGTAAAACATGGACACTTATGTAATTCCCGACACAGAGCATTAAATTATGAATACGCCACAAGTGCCGCCGCCGCACTCCGCGAAAGATAGGGTAGACTCCGGTAGCCTATACTCAGGCTTCTATCATTCTCCTCTCAGCCCGAAGGTGCGTATCTACGCCATTACTCACCTTCCAAACTATTTAAAACGCCAAAGCCCACGACGGACCACACAAGTCGGCGGAGGTCAGGCTTCAGCGGATCCGTTTCCGATGGGCTTCTAATCAGGTAGCCGTCTGACAGTCGAAATATTGCATATTTTTAGTGTCGCGTTCGCTATGGATATAAATATTCCTAAGAGACCGACAGAAACCCGGGGAATGACCTGACCAATGACTCGACTGAGCCTCAGGCCTCAGCCTTGCAATTATTCAAATGATGCTGTGCAAAAAGTTGTATTGGAAAATTGTCCAGGCATAGCCTTTGTAAAATCAGTTAATCAAGGATGAACGGAGCACTTATACTCCGTGATGCTAGGCGCGATAAGGATGTCCGAGTATGGAATATACCTGGGCTAACGCACCTCGACAGTAAGCGACCGAAGCCGCCTTGAAATGGCACCCATAGCGAACTTAGCGCCCACGGACTAGGACCTGCCCGCTCAATCGACGGTGGTCCCAGCTTACTTGATCACACGTTCTCCCGCACTAAGTCCAGTGAGGCACATTATGTATTGGGGTTGCTCTACTGATACTGGGCCGTTACGAGGGTATAGTGTAGCGTATCCATACCCAATGCGAATCAAAGATAAAGAAAACGAGAGTCTATGCGTAATAAATGAATAAAATGCGTAGCTTGCCGTCACCACCGGTGTAAGCCGATAGTCAGCAGTAAGCCTTTTGTTTAGCCAGATCCTGGAAAAAGAAGGTGAGTACGTGTCCACAGCGAGACTAAAATCTGAAAGCTTACCTCCGGAGTAGACCTTGCCGAACATAACTTCCTGTAGCTTGTCGTAGAGCGACAACACACCAGCGCCAGCAACACCACGGAGGATGTTGGCACCAGCACCCTTGAAGAGCGACTTCATGCCCTCCTTGGCGACGATCTGCGAACCAGCATCGAACATGGACTTGTAGTTTACACCGGAGCCGGAAGTCATCATCATGCGACGACTATTTCGGGAATGAATTCATGATGAAAAAGATAAGAGTAAAGGAACATACCGGATGGTATCGAGAGGGTAGGAAGCAAGACCAGCACCAATGGTGACACCCCATCCGAGACCGAACGAAGCAAGGAAAGATCCTTCGAGGGCACCGACGAGAACGACAGGCTCTACAAAAGTTGTTAGACAACAGGAAGCATAAAACAAAGCACATAAAGCAACTCACTGAGCGAATCGTAGACACCGAAGTAGAGACCACGGTACACGATGATTCCAACGACTGAGGGGACGAATCCACGGTAGAGACCGGCAATACCATCGGAAGCGAGGGTCTTTCTGTAGACATCCACCAGGCCGTTGAATTGACGAGCTCCTCCACCCTTGGATGACTTGGCGTCATTGGCAAGACGGGTACGGGCGTAGTCGAGAGAGTAGACGAAAAGGAGGGAAGAAGCACCAGCGGCACCACCAGAAGCGACGTTGCCAGCAAACCACTTCCAGTAACCATCGTTCTTCTTGAAACCGAACAGGGACTTGAAGTAGTCCTCTGCAGGGAAGGTTAGGCATGAAAGGGGCTAGGAAAGGTACATGAACGTACTGAAGGCGAAGTTGAGGGCTTGGGTGGGGAAGTAACGGATGACGTTGGCGGTGTTACCACGCCAGAGGGAGAGCACACCCTCTTCACGGTAAGTACGCGTGAAAGCGTCACCGATGCCCTTGTAGGGAGTAGCAAGACGACCTTGCTTGATCTATCGCGTGACGTGTCAGCGCTGGCAGTCTCGTATGACGGAATAGACAGACCATCTCATCCTGGTTCTGAACCAGGAGCTTGATGCGCTCAATGGGGGCAGCGGAAGTCTTCGCAACGGCCTGGAGGAAGAAATAAGAACGAAGTATGGGTGAAAGAGCGCGAATTGCTTACAGCGGAGACTCCTCCCATCAAGAAATCAACTACATAGCGAGCACGGTGAGTAATGAAGAGATGTAGTGTAGGAATACACACTGACTAGCAAAATCTTGGGGCGACTTGCCCTTCTTAACAACTTCGGCCATTTTAGAGGAGGAGGAGTGGGGGTGGAGGAAAAGGTGCAGCAAACGAAATGCGAAAAACTTTCGCGTCAAAAAGCATTCGGGTAGCACCGGGTCGCTTAAAACTCCGCTCCTTACACACCGGAGTCCGCTGCCGACACTCGTGAATTCATGTCATTCTCACGTATTAACCCTGTACCGCCTTTATCCCGCCCGCCACCCTGATCGACGATAACCGTTAAAATTGCGTATTAAACTATACAGTGTATTATTTATCTACAAGTGGGTAGTGTATAGCTGATAATCCTACTATTAAAATATAGCGCAGCAACTATGGCCATCGCGTGTTCTGCGATTGGCGCGACGGGTAATTATTCAGAGGAGGAAGTTGCAATGACGGGTTGCTCGATCCGTGTCGGGAGTAGTTGGGGTAAGGGGCGGGAGGCGGAAGCGTGTTGCCCGCAAAGGAGGACATACGCGCGGGCGGTGAAGCAGTAAGATGATTGTTTACCGATGGAGAACTAAGGACCGGCGCAATGCCGTTGATACTCCCCGCAGATGACACCCTTGGCACGGGCAGCACGCGGGATGGGTCCATTCGAGCTTTCTTCCAACTCTGATCCAAGAAGGGATTGTCAAGGCTCACTTCAGTAGCTTTCCGCTTGCCGTAAGTATTAGATTGTACGATCGGCGCATCGTCGTCGTCCGAGTCCAGGGTTAGGTCAATTACGTTGCTCGACTGTGTTTGTGACTGCGATTGGGTTTGAGGGGGCGGACGTGAGTCATAAGATTGACTGGTGGAGGAAGGATATGCCAAAGCACCCTCCACCTCGTCGTCGGAGTCGTCCAGCACGTATACTGGATCATGCCGGACTTTGTCACCGCCATTGCTGCTGATGCTGACCGGAGGCACAGAACTTGCGTTGCCGTTACCTGGTAGGCATACTCTGCTCAGGTCGGGACTTGTCGGTTGCTTCTTAACAGGCGAAGGAGGCTTGACTTGCGGACGATGGCTGGCTATCCATTCAGCCGATCCATACTTGTTATCCGAGGTGTGCCACTGGCCGTCAGCCTCCACCATCACATCTTCCACGCTCTCCGGAGTTTGTTCCAAAATTTCGTTGAAATATCTATAGTGTATTTGCTCAGGCGCATGCAACAGGTGCAAGGGAGTCAAGCGTACCCATCCAAGATCAAATCTTTGTGGTCTAGTGTCCGTTCGCAAACAGGACATAGCCATGTCGTAGTTTGTTCCATCATAGTATACCACGACGTAGCGTCAAAACATTGCGGATGCACGCATTTTGAGGATCGACAAGGCGTAGATATTCTGACGAAAGTAAGCTGTGATAGCGGACGGTTAAGAAGAATTCGGTAACACGAGTCGCTGTACTAACCGGGCACTTCAATGACATTGTCTGTGGCCCTGCCACAATTTCGTCATCTTCCGTCATAGCTTGGATCACTGCGGGACTCGGCTTAGACAGGGCGATTTTGTACGTTCTAATAGAACTCACTTTTTTGCTGAATTTCATGGGCAGTTCGAAGATGCTCGGTTTTCAAGCTCACAACTAGAGCATCAATAGTAGTTACTTCGACAAGCATCACGATCATGTAATACTTCTGGCGACGGTTGTTCAGTTCTGTCTCTATCGGCAATAAATATAGAAGAGTCACCAACCTTAGATTGCACGGGTTGTTGGCTATTCACATACACCATTTCAACCTTGTTTGACGAGGTTATTCTAGAGTATTTCCCGATGTCTGGCGGCGGCGCTGTCCCTGGCTTCTTCTTCAATCCCTTCAAGTTCGCAGTGATCTGCGTGCCATTGACGCGCACTTCGCAAGTAGGAGGAAATTCCATCGGACACGGAACCGTGCTCGTCCTGAACGAGCCGATTCCGGCGAAAAAGACGGAGGAAGTGCAGAACAGACGAAGCTGATATTTTGATCTGATTTCCCCCAAAACGGATGAGAACCGGGCGTATTCCTGAATAGAGGCGAAGGTACGCACCCAGGGGCTTTCATTTTCCCCAGCTGATCTCCGGTTAACGAAAAAGATAACGTTTGTTGTCGACGATCAGTCGGGCTGCTGGACTCTGAAAGTAGAGGTAGAGTGTCAACATGCATCTGCGCTTCGGCAATAGGAGCGCCGCGCACCTGGACATTCCACGACTGCCGTAACCGCTTGATCAATAGAGAAAAAGGGAGAATCTTTGAAACGAATACCCCCTGGAAGGCTTTGTTAGACCGCATACAAACACTGCGGCGAGCTTAAGTACCTATGACTTTTGGGGCGGAAGATGTAGAAGCAGTGGGGGTAGAAGTCGTAGTTGGTCGTCGCGGGGGCGCGTAGGGATCATAGTGGGCTATGCTGCTAGACCCAGCATGTCCATTTTGAAAATGAACGGGCTTCGGCGGGTCATAGGTCGCGTGAGAGCTAGTGGTAGGGGTGGATAACACGCCTGATAGTGGCATGGATCGAGAAGTATATCTGCGAAAAAATAGTGCAATTAGCGCCAAAAAGAGCAGTACGCCCCAGAGCCATGTTTGGATAGGAGCGACAAAAATCATCGCAGAAAATAGTACTTACAGCCCTGCACTTCGCACTTGGTAAACAACCTGCTTCGCCTTCATCCACCTATCCTCGGCGAGCGAGGCACGCCAGTTGTCCAGAGCAGTGCATATCCTGTCGATGATATCTTGTTTTTTCCCAGACTTGGAAAAATGGGTGCCGCACTCCTCGTTGAACCCAACCAAAATCTGCTTCAGCCTGTCGACGGTGTTATTCTTGATAGTGTGGCGAATTTGCTTTAGTCGGTGGAGAGCCTTTAGAAGGCAGAAGTCAGACCTGACGGCTGAAGACGCACCTCAAAATCTATCCATGCCTCAGCGGTAGCCATTGGAGGCCAGGCCAGGTGCAGAGGGGCTCAAAGACGAGTGGGTTCACAGTGACTTTCCAATCCCAAGTGCTGCCGCCCATGCGGAAGGTCTAGAACCAAGCATAGCCAAACATCTTTTGCCCAAATGGGCTGAGCGGCTTAGTCATAAGGTGTGCAGCTCGAAGGAGCTAAGTAATTTAAAGACCACTCTCGTTTGCCCATCGAAAGCCACGATGAGCGACACCATGATGGACGTAGATTCTCCTCTCCCTGACTATGACAAAATGACCCCCGAACAGCGTGATGTCGCTGATAGAGAGGCGAAGATCCGGCAGGACGAGGAGCAGGCTGGTATGCACCTGCTATACAGCGGACTACTTTGTCTCAACAGTTGCTTGATCTGCAGCGCTTCCTTATACCTGGTCCCAAGAACTAGGCGAAATCGACGTCATAATCCCAGTTCCACAGGGAACTCGCGGCAAAGACCTTACCGTTGTAATTGGGAAGAAGAAGCTCAGCGTCGGACTGAAGAATACAGAGCCTATCGTGTCCGGAGAGCTGTGTAAAGAGGTCAAGGTTGAGGATAGCACATGGACCGTCCGTACGTTATCCCTTCCTATGTCTTAGTACCTTGATTCACAAAATTCTTTGATACTTAGAGGATAACAAAAGTGTTCACGTCCATCTGGAAAAGATAAACGATCAGACTTGGTGGGAGAATGTTCTCACTCATCACCCCAAAATCGACACCAAGAAAATCGAACCAACCAACAGCAAACTTAGTGATCTTGATAATGAAACTCGGTAAGCCTTCCGTCCTATATCTCATCGATAGACGCCACACTGACTGATTTCTTTGACCCAGTGGAATGGTCGAGAAAATGATGGTATGATCCTGGAAAGTCTCTCACTCTCATGTGCTAATTTCTATCATGTCCCCACAAGTTCGACAACGCACAGAAGGTAAGTTATATGAAGTCCTTCGCATCCCCTATGATACTAACGTATTCTATAGCAAATGGGTAAACCTACTTCTGACGAGCTCAAAAAGATGGAGGTATGGAATCCGTATCATTCGGTGCAATCTGTGAATTGACATCCAATATAGGCGCTCAAGAAGTTCCAAGCGGCGCATCCAGAACTCGATTTCT
This sequence comes from Hypholoma fasciculare, assembly GCA_016801325.1. Lineage (NCBI taxonomy): Eukaryota > Fungi > Basidiomycota > Agaricomycetes > Agaricales > Strophariaceae > Hypholoma > Hypholoma fasciculare. The sequence continues at coordinate 55,940 of JAEKIV010000023.1, forward strand.
CACAGGCCAAAATCTCATAATCTACAGAAATATCTTAGCGGGTGTCAGAAATTTCGTTTTCATATTGGGATCATCTCTGAATCTATAATGTGTATGCATTCCATCATACCCTCCAAGTACCTCTTATTGATATGTACATGTGCGCAAATTAAACAAAATGGATATCAAATCACGAAAACAGGAAGAGCGAAGTCGAAATCAGCCCAATGGCTATTATTATAGCTTTCCCCGTTTGCCTTGACCAGGGAGGGTCGATATTTGCGCTCTTGCGTTTTACACTCTCGAGAGGCTTTGCAAACTCTTTGAGCCAACTTCTGCGGCTTTTGTTTTCGCGCCCGCGCCCTCTGGCTGTTCGTTTCGCAATTCGTGCTGACGTTTTTGGCGCTCATCAAGCAAAGCACTCATGGCTTTTGTCTTTTTGAAGCTAGAAAAGAAACAAATACATCAGCAAATATCCTTGAGCCACTCGTTGAAAAGAAGAGAACGAACTGAGGGTTGGTGGGATCGATTGCATATTGATGGTCCTCAAATAGAGCCTTGAACCTGCCGTCCTTCACGTTTACTACAAAGTCCTCCTGCGCCTCCCCATCGTCTTCTTTCTTGTCCTTCCTGCCCTTCCTCTTTTTGCTCTTCTCTGCCTTGATGACGGACTTGAGGTTAAAGTGCTTCGGTTCTGCATCTGGATTACTTGACGCGACGAGCAGAGCAAGCTCCTCTTCTGTCGCCTCCTTGCGGACCGGTTTCTCTGCTTCCTCAGCTCCCTTCTTCCTACCTTTCGCCGATTTTCCCTTGCGTCCCTCGTCCTTTGCGGTAAATTTGCCCTCGTATTCACTGTCCGCCTCAAAGAATTCATCGTCGACTTTCTCTTTAAGCCCCTTGCTCGTGACCTTCTTCCCCTCAGCCTCTTTCTCCGGGCCTTCCTCCTTGCGTTTCTTCCGCTTCTCACGCGTCGTCTCGTCGCCCGTCTTCACCGCACTCAGTCCAAGCGTGAACGTGATCTCCATATCCACGTCATCCGCCTCGCCTGCGCCCGCATCGTCGTTCCTCCGAGCAGCAGCGCGCGCATCTTGTCGCGCGCTGCCTTCTTCTCGACTGCTTCCCGGCAGCAGGCGCCGGTGCAGCGTTGACGTTCTCGCCCTCGGACTCGGACGACGTGTTCACGATATACGTGCGGATGTCGTTCTCCTCGATCTCTTTCTTCGTGAGCGCGTGCCGTGTGATGTGGTTGCGCTCTGGGTCGTCGTCGTCCCAGGTCAGCTTTACTTTTAAGTGACGGAGGGCCTGTGACGGAGGGCCTGTGGGGGGTCAGCAGGGGAAACTGGGGGTGCGAGATATGCTTACATCGGTCACGAAATCGACGGCTTTGTAGGTGGTGTTAGCTTCGTCGGTGGCCTCGTCTCTGGAAGGAGTGTAAACATGGCAACTAAAAAGCAAGGGATAGAACTACCGTGGCTCGTTTTCGAATGGCATCTCGTCTGGAACGAAGCTCATGTCGAACACATTCGCCGAGTGCTCGAGCTCTGTGCCTCCGAGCTCATTGTAGATATGCAACGCGGCGTCCACCGTATCGCATGTTATGCCCGTATAGTAGTATCTACACAATTAGCAATGCTTTGAAAATATTACAGACAGAAACTCACCGTAGTCGCATCGAAATCCTCTCCGAGTTGGACTGGACTGAGCAGATGGCTTCGATTGCGTCAAGCACACCGTGAAGACGACGCTCTGCAACATCAGCACTTCGAGGAATATTCCAGAGTTTGCATTGGCATTGACAATGAATTCCATTCCCCATCTCTCGGCACCGCATCCCCGACTCGCGGCGGGTTGAGGGCGGGATCATAGAAGGAGCGGCAAGGGTGAGCTGACTGGCGTACTGACCGCTCGCGATTATTCAACACCAGCGGGCGATAGGCACAGGCGCGTGTGCAGCGGTGCATTCGAGGGGGTAGGAAGAGCTGGGGCTGCGGGTGTATGCTGGGGTGGTAGTAGATGCGCGTGCGGGTGCGCGGGGCCGGAGGGCCGGAGAATCCAAAACATACCGATGGCAAGCCCCGAGACTGCGACAAACCCTCGCTGAGCAGGCGTTTCAACTGATTCCAAGTTCTCCCATTTTGCGTGGGCGGGGCTGGAGGGGGCGCAGGGGAAACAGCGCAGGGGGCGGAAAGACGGGGTGAGCGGACACGACTGCCGCGGTCATAGCGCGTATAGAATAAATATCCCGCGGGCTGGAGAAGACGGGGACGCGTGCGTGCGTGCATGTACGGCGGCGGGAAGAGGGTCCTCGGCGCAGGCAGCGGGCGGGCATAGGTGCAGGAGAATGAGGAACTGGTGCTTAGAACACCGTCAAATAAATGCCTATTCCTTCCTGCTTCCAGTTGCGCTGAGAGCTGCTCAAGTGAATGTCTCGTTGCATGATCTCACCTTATCCTTGGTCATAATATTTTTCAGAGATAGCTAGATAAAATAGTGAGGTTAGAAGTAGAAAGCATACAACTAAGAACTCCCTGCAAGTTTCAATGAGTATCCCATACAAACAAGTGGACATTAGACGTTGGGTCTGTTGTTCACGTACCGAGAACTAATCTCGCTCCCCACAGCGTCACGGTACACCCTCAGTATATCCGGGTCTCTCGCCTTCTCCAGCTCCGCCTCACTCATGTTATTGCAAATAACGAGACAAGTCGCAGGCGACTTCGCATCATGCACGAGCGCCGGGTGCCTTCTTGAAATTTCTTTTAACACGACATCTGTGCGCAGGAGCGCAGGCTTGTCAGGGGAGATATTATGTTTGTTCGCTCAGGCAAGCTTGCGGTAATAGCTGAAGATGAAGCCGACGACCATCAAGGGGACGGTGATGGTCCGTTTACATATCGCCTGCTCGCGTACGTATGGCTGCGATGTCTCCGTGGTGCTCCTAAGCCCACAGTAAATTATCGGAGCCGAATGACTATGAAAAACAGGGGCAACGCGCGTTGCTTGTTGTTCTTGCGTGGGTGTCTCCTCGGCCCTCCTAAGTCCGCAGTAAGCAATGTATATGATCTATCAGCTAGCACAGACAGAACCGGGAGGTACGCACGTCGTTTGTTGTCCCTACCACTTAAGCTGCCTTTGTTGAATGTAAGGAACATGTTTCCAGCGAAACATAATCGCCCTGGAAGACCCAGTCCAACTTAAGTCCAACTTGCAATGGTTTATGTCGAAATGCCGCGCGACGTCATTCTGGTGGTTGGCTATCAGGATATGCTCGAATCTCGATCAGGAGATTTTCGCGTGGCATATTTATTTGGCCAATCAGACTCACCACCCAGGTTTCGCCGTCACCTCAAAGAAATTGTCAGATATGTCAGTAGTGTTTTTTGTTGCTTCTGCTCCGGTAGTTTAATGTGAACCTAGGAGCTCTGAAGAGACAACGCAGCCTCAGGGGCAAGCGATTCAGATGTGGACACCCACAAACACCGTCATCCCAGTGATGGTCTTTGGCTTCACTCTCAGTTTCAATCGCAGGCTCGCGTGGGCGAACAAACACAATTTCTACCCCGAGAAGTCGCCACTTCTGCGCACAGATGCCGTCTTAATGGAAATGGCACGAAGACTTCCGCAGCCGTACCGCCGCGCGGCGCTTGTGCACGATACAAAGTCGCCTGTGATGTGTCTTGTTATTTGTAATAATAAGAGTGAGGCGGAGCTGGCGAAAGCGAGAAACCCTCAAATTCTGCAGATGTTTCATGACATTGTGGGAGCGAGAGGACACCGCATTGGTACCCGGTTATACCTTGACCATTCTGAGTATGTCTGTCAATGAACTACAGAATTAATTGATGTGAGACTGACCTGTTTGTATGGAAGATTCACTGAACGCAGGGAGCTGTTTGATTGTATTCCAGACTTACTGCCTTCTCCAGTTTCAGCATTATATATTTAATGTGTATTATATCTATTTTATTGGGCTACTTTGTAAAGTGTCACAGCAGCATGAGGAAAATCACTTGAGCAAGGAAGCAGGACGTACGGAAAGCGCATCGAGTTAATAGTGTTCTAAGCTTCCACTCCTTCTCCTGTATTTGCTCTCGCACAGATTATTGCTCGTCCCACTCAGCATTCTCTTGAGGCAACACCACTGCGCAATCCACCGCATCGTCCATGTCATGCAGCGCCTCCATCAGTGCCCACGCTACTCAGGCCCACTCTCCGCCTCCTCCTGCGTGCCTTCCTGCGCGCGGCTGGGGACGGGGAGGTCTCACTACGCCACTGCATCCATCACCTTCTTTGCCTGCGCCTCGCCTTCACTGTCCTCATTCATAACGTCGCCTACAGCACGAGGTGTGGGTATGACTAACTACGGGGCGTCCTCTGATGCACAGCTATATACAGAAAATCAAATTGACCAATAGCAAACTTGGAGAGAGTCTTGATAATGAAACTCGGCAAGCCTTCCGTCCTACACCCCATCGATGCCACACTGACTGATGTCTTTCACCCAGTGGAATGGAGAAAATGATGGTATGATCCTGGAAAGTCTCTCACTCCCATGTGCTAATTTCAACCATGTCCCCACAAGTTCGACAATGCCCAGAAGGTAAGTCATATGAAGTCCTTCGCATCCCCTATGATAGCAAATGGGTAAACCTACTTCTAACGAGCTCAAAAAGATGGAGGTATGGAATCCTATCTTTTGGTATAATCTATGCATTGACATCCAATATAGGCGCTCAAGAAGTTCCAAGTGGCGCATTCATCAGCTCAATAGCTATTATTATAACTTTCTCCGTTTGCCTTGACCAGGAGGATCGATATTCGCGCTTTTGCGTTTTACACTCTCAACGAGGCTTTGCAAACTCTTTGAGCCAACTTCTTCTGTAGATTTTGTTTTTGAACTGGTGCCCTCTGGCTGTTCGTTTCGCAGTTCGCGCTGTCGTTTTTGACGCTCATCGAGCAAAGCACTCATGGCTTTTGTCTTTTTGAAGCTAGAAAAGAAACGAATACATCAGCAAATATCCTCGAGCCACCCGTTAAAAACAAAACGAACTGAGGGTTGGTAGGATCGATGGCATATTGATGGTCCTCAAATAGAGCCTTGAACCTGTCGTCTTTCACGTTCACCAAGAAATCTTCCTGCGCCTCCCCATCGTCTTCTTTCTTGTCCTTCCTGCCCTTCCTCCTCTTTTTGCTCTTCTCTGCCTTGATGACGGACTTGAGGTTAAAGTGCTTCGGTTCTGCGTCTGGATTACTTGACGCCACGAGCAGAGCAAGCTCTTCTTCTGTCGCCTCCTTGCGGACCGGTTTCTCTGCTTCCTCAGCTCCCTTCTTCCTACCTTTTACCGATTTGCCCTTGCGTCCCCCGTCCTTGGAGGAAAACTTGCCCTCGTCTTCACTGTCCGCCTCAAAGAATTCATCGTCGACTTTCTCCTTAGACCCCTCGCCCGTGGCCTTCTTGCCCGCAGCCTCTTTCTCCGGGCCTTCCTCCTTGCGCTTCTTCCGCTTCTCGCGCATGCGCCGCTGGTACTTCTCGAGGGTTGTCTCGTCGCCCGTCCTTTCCGCGCTAAGCCCAGGGGTAAATGTGATCTCCATGTCCACGTCGCCCGCATCGCCGAGCCCGCCCGCGCCCGCATCGTCGCCCCAGCCCTCGGGCATCGCGTCGTCGTTCCCGCCGAGCAGCAGCGCGCGCATCTTGTCCCGCGCCGCCTTCTTCTTCGCCTGCTTTCCGGCTGCCGGCGCCGGTGCAGCGTCGGCGTCCTCGCCCTCGCCCTCGGACGATGTGTTCGCAATGTATGCGCGGAAGTCGTTCTCCTCGATCTCCTTCTTTGTGAGCGCACGCCGCGTGATGTGGTTGCGCTCTGGGTCGTCGTCGTCCCAGGTCAGCTTCACTTTTGAGTGGCGGAGGGCCTGTGGGGGGTCAACTAGGGGAAGTGGGGGTGCAAGAGATGCTTACGTCTGTCACGAAATCGACGGCTTTGTAGGTGGTGTTGGCTTCGTCGGTGGCTTCGTCTCTGCAGGGAGTGTAAATATGGCTTCTGAGAAGCAAAGAATAGAATTACCGTGGCTCGTTTTCGAACGTCATCTCGTCTGGAACGAAGCTCATGTCGAACACATTCGCCGAGCGCTCGAGCTCTGTGCCCTCGAGCTCATTGTAGATATGCGACGCGGCGTCCACCGTGTCGCACGTTACGACCGAGTAGTAATACCTACACAATGAGCATGATTCTATAAAATGTCACAAACAAAGACTCACCGTAGTCGCTCCAACTGGTACTTCCGCAGCGCATCCTCATCGTACTCGTCCTCGCCGCCAACCTCATACACCGTCCGCGCGTTGACCTCCTCGGGCCTCTCCGCATCCTTCGTCTTGAAAATCTCCGCCGGCGGGCCCTCCGCCTCCTCGCGCGCCATACGCGCCTTGCCAAAGTCACTAGGATACACCTTAACGCTCAGCACCCGCCCGCGCGCAACGGGCACCGCACCGCCCTCCTCGCCGCGCTTGTTCCGCCGCTTCCCCCCACTCGCAAGCAGAGCAGCGGACGACGACGACGCCGTGGACGCCGGCACGCGCGGCGCGGTCGGGTGCACGAGCGACGCGCAGATCTTGTACAGGTGCGCCGCGCGCACGTGGTCCCAGTCGAGGTTCACGACCGCGAGGCGCGCTGTGCGCTCCATGTCGGCGTCGCGCGGGGCCTCGGCGAACTGCGCGCTGTGCGCGGTGTACGCGGCGGCCTGCGCGGCGAGCGCGGCGGTCGTTGACTCGTCGAGGTCGATCTCGTCGTCCGAGGCCGGGGCGGCTGCGCGGGGTTCGACGTCCCGCCCGAGGGCGACGAAGCCGGCGTCCGAGGAGCCGGCGTCGTCTTCCTCTTCCTCTTCCTCGTCGGAGGACTCCAGAAGGACCTCACCGCGCGCGAGATCGGGGACGTGTGGACCCTCGGCGTCGTCCCCCGACTTACCCTCCGCCTCATCAGCAGCGGCAGCCTCTTCGTCCTCGCCCTCGAGGCGGTAATACCTTCTAAGGTTGTCCTGCGCTTCCGTCTTCGCCACCGGCCGCCCATACTTGTCGACCTTGCGGCCCGCTTTCGTCTTGTCCTTTGCGAAGACACTCTTGAAGCGGTCGTCGATGACAACCTTGTTGGTCTTGGTTTTTGGGCGCCTGAAGCGCGGATCTGATTTGAGTCGTGCGAAGCGAGGGTCTGACATCGCTAGAAGGGCGAGCAAGAACAGAGAAGATGAATTGTGGTCGCCTCACTGGAGCAAAAGCCTGAGAGGAGCGATCAAAATTCCTTTACCACGTGAGGAGCGTTCAGGGTTCGTCGGGCCGGGCCCCCTGTTGAGATCTCAAGAGAAACTGCAACTTCTGTCCAGCCTCGTCTCGCTTTCCTCCTGCAACGTAATATATGGGAGGGAGGGAGTTTATTCTGGGACAGCGCGGCTGCCACGGAAGGTGGGCAAGACTAGACGCTGGGTAGGCGGGAGGGAATCAGAGGATCGTTCTGCTTACGGGCCTCTCGCACATCTCCCGTGCAGTGTACTTAGCACGAACGGACCTCGGAAGGAAAATTCGCATGCACTCAGGCCTGACGGAGGGGAACGAGGGGGAAAACCCTCATGATATATTATGGGTCGGTGCTAGTAATACGCTAGCTGAAGTATAGGTGCGCGGCGAGCGCAACAGTCGTAGCAGTTTTGGTATAGTCACGGAGTGGTGCATCATTGAAAGAAAGAGTATTAGAGAGAAAGAATAAATGTTGGATTGCTTCGCCACTCCACTTGACGCCCAGCTGAACGCTGTGCGCACTGTGACCGGCTTGTCCGGCGGCACTTGGCCGGCATCAAGAGTCACTGTTTGTATCACAGGCGGAACCTAGTACTGTTACTCAGTGCTAACCCAGTCTCGAGAGTGTTCACTACAGGCTTCATCAGCGAACAACTTCCTTGTTTATAGTGGAGTAGCACTTCGGGACACCTTGTTGAAGTTTGTTGGCGATTTGGTTCTGCCGAGACGCCCATAACACTTTTGAGCTATTTTTAGTGTACTATGCCAAGTACATACTGCTATTTATATCACAGGCCGTCCGAGGTCTTCAATGGGGCAACCGTATTCAAAAAGATCGCCTCTTACGTGCGCCGGACTCATCCAGAATTTATTTTGATTGACCCTTCCTCACACAATCCTCTACAGAGACAATAATATGATGAAATGGGTAATTATACAGTGATTGATAATGCAGGTATAATGTCCCTTGGCAATGCTGTGTTTGTGGATAAAGATACGAAAGCGAGAATGGAATTACTGATGCACGGGAGGAGTCTTGATCGCTTTCATGATGCTAGATACTAAGATGACAATTCCGAGGAAGACTGTCGCAACAAATGCTCCGCTAGCTGCCAACGGCCCCGTGTCTAGTTCTCCACCAATCGGCGCGCATAGTCTGGTGAACGCAACGACAAATAATGCAAAGCAGCAGAATATCAGCGCCCTTTTCCGATCGAAGGGAATGATTTGAAAAGTCAGACATATGATACATTTAGGTGAAAGAAGGCTCTCACCATGCCGCGAGTAGATCTGGCAAAGCCATAGAAGTCCAGAACGTATAATCATCAGGGCCAGCCTGCAGCCGTCAGATATTTAACAGATAAAACTCGGCAGAAACACACATACCATCCTCCAACGACGCCTCCATTCTGGGGCCATAAAAATACCCTTGCGAGCGATACAGCATAAAGCAGACACATAACATCCGCATGCAAGGAAAAATGCAGATATAACAAACGAGTTGTAGACGGCGCTGTTGCAGGCAGTGAGCATCTGCACAAAGCACACAACGATTCTGAGATTGCGTATGATCAACTGTGCTCATTGAGGTCGGATGAAAAGGAGCTTACGCAAGGGCAGCATTCATTGCCAACTTCCAACCGGCTTCAATGTCGATGAATTGATCTTTCCACTCAGGACAATCCTGGCTTTCGATGTCATACCCGAATCTACGGTAGTATCCTTCAGGTATTCCGAGAGTCGAGACAGTGAAAAGTGCCCCAGAAATATTTTCAGGTGACAATTTGAGACTGACAAAAGAATAAGGATTACTTGAGACTCTGAATCGACTTTTCTTACATTATTCGTGATTGAAGAAGATCCTTGACACGTTGACGCCCTTGAACCGTGCTCGCCCGTGTGTTGTTCGGTATGCCATGATCTGAAAGCAAAAGGCGTAGAAATTAGTTAGTACTCACATGGAGATGCTCGATAATATAGGACGAACCATAAGAACCAGATACCCGGTTCTGCTGAGAGCGTAGACTGGGATGGGGTGGGGACGATGCTAGGCTGTCATCTGGCAACGCTTCTATCTCCGAGTCAGTGATCCTTGTACTCCAAGAGTCAAGACCAATTCAATACGACGAGGACGTACCAGTAGTCATGTTGCGGAGCCCTTGAAGGGTCTTATAGATGGGTTCAGGAATACGGACGACGTCGTACATGCGGTGTGGAAGAATATATGAAGAGTCTGAGCTGAGGCAAGTGTAACACTGAAGAGAGAACGGCAGACGAGGTATGTATTCCGCATGGTGCCAGCGTTTCCTCGAGGGATCCTCATGTTCGTAGGCCAAGAAAACCGTGCCACAATGACGCTAATATAGAGGAAATGGTATGCAGTCAATTCTCAATAAACGTGATCAAATCGCGCCCGGGGACACCGACTGGCTGTGCAAGTGCGGGCATTCACCGAAAAATTGTCACGACATGTAACGCCCCTACGCTGAGCGACGTCTTTATATCCCACCGTACAATTCCTTTTGGTGTACAAGAGTGACTAGCATGCTCTCTGGCAAACTGGTAAGCTGAAAAAGACGCACGAACGGATTCTTGTGGCTTGAATTTTAGAGCACTCTGATAAAATTTGAGGCCTTCCTTTTACGCGCTGTTTAGGACCCGGAATGGCCCCAGAAAAGCGGTAAATCTTCTCTTGAAAGGTAGCATGATGGTTGGTTTGGTGCGAACCATCATGATCGCGCCAAGTTTGGAACACAACGGTGACAAATACAATTCATCGGCATGGTCGGCTTTTGAACAAGACAGAGAGGATAGCAGTACAAGACTGAAAGATATATGCCAGTGTTACACCTGTGAAGGCATCGTGTCTCCCTCACTGGCAATGTTTTTGAGGATGAATCAGCCGATATAAAACGTAGGGGAGTTGAAACTATGAGAGCGCCGAAGTTCCCACTACTATGGCATCACACTTTTGATGAAATAAAAACCAACTGGAAATATTCTTTTCTAGACCGTCGTTGACAATGGACATAACCATGGAGGAGTTTGTATATTAAATAGCGGAAATGGAAACCGTCATCTCGAAGAGGTAATAAGATGCACAAATGAGGCAATATTATTTAAGAGCCATCACAAGTGAACTGAGAAACATCTCTTATGCTATAAGGTCAACATTCCGCACTTTCGCTAAGATTTTCAGTGGTCTAAAAAAGGATGGCACAAACCGGCGATCAAGACATAATACTATGCCAATATTCTGAGATTTAGTTTGTTAGGCCGCGCCGGTGGGACAGATAAATAATAACATTCGGCCAAACATTCATGCCTCTTTCAAATCTCGACGGGAGCAACTCTTAATTAATTAAATAAAATGCGCAAATTGAATTATCATGTTTCAGATGCACGAACAGGATATTTAAATAATGGGTAATCGCCAACGAAATTGACGATGTGGCGCGGCCGGGAACTCGGATAACTGACCGATTTACTTAGCATTATTTGACTAAGAAGTAGGTGACCTGCGCTCCGCATGCCAGTGGAGATTTATTTCACATATGTACATAAAATAGAGACTAGAAATATATAAAACTTTGCGCATATACTTGGTAGCAATTTTTTTCAGCTCCCCACCGTTCGACAAACAGAGCGCAAGGTAACACGCATCCGGGTTCCGCCCGCCTGCCTATCCGTCAATCAATCCATCTGTCTGTCTGCCTGCCTGCACCCCAATTAACAGCCCAAAATACACGGGCTGCGAACCACTGACAGGCCTGGCACCACGGCGGACTTTGACAGCGCACGACGGCGCACGGGCTCGCATCCACGCGCTCTGCATTGCGGCACGGCCGGAACATGTGCAGTTCCCTAGAATGGCTGCGCGCGCCGTATCCGGATGCATTGTACGAGGAGCTACGCACAAGCACTAAACGCACTAAACGTAGTTTTTCCTCGGCGCGCTGCAATGCATACACCTCTGCGCTAAAAATAGCTCAGTGTTAGAGCGCCCGGCCGCGGGACGGCGCGCATCTAGAGAAGCGCAGTGCGTCTGCAAAGAGTATAATGTAGTAGTCTCTGCGCGTGAGGCCATTTGCTCCGCTCACGCCGCGCGCGCGAAGCAGACCAAAGCTCAGAAAGTTGGCTCAGACAATTAAAAAAAAAGAATCGTCAAACTCGTATTCGTATTCGTATGCGTATTCGTATCTACACCCAATGGAAGCTCGCGCACTGGCACCGACCGCTCGGAGGTCCAGAAGCGCAGCTGGCACGGTACTATTGTATGTATTGTACAGACTAAGTAAGTAGAAAAAAATAGAAAGAAAGAGACAATGTAGATATGTAATGCAATCTATATCTATCTATGTAAGAGTACATTCTATCGTCCGTGCAGTGCGTGTGTCGGTTGGTCGGTTGGTTGGGTGGTTAATGCCAGTATATGCCAGGAAGCTAGGTTGTATGCGGATATGCAGGATGAATGAAGAGATGGAGAAAAATGGGTTGTATGTGCAATGCAATGCTAGAAAAGAAATGCGGGCTGAGCGCTGAGCTTGGGCTGAGCCGGGGTCGAAATATTATTTCGAGAGAAGAATGCGAGAGACCTGTTATGCGATATGCCAAAAATGCCGGGGAGAATAGACCGTAGTGCAGAAGCGCGGGCTTGTACATGCTTGATTGAGCGATAGACCAAAAAAAGAAACGGAGACAGGGAAGTACATGCGCAGCGCGCGTGCGGTGCGTGCACACTGAATGCATGCCGTGCGCTGGCGCTGAGCGCGAGCTGGACACGTGTACAGGCTGCGTCGCAGGGGACACAGCGTGCAGCGCGTGCGACGTGCGTGCAGTGCGCCACGTAGCTCGGCCCAGCGCATGTGGAGCGTGCCCCAGCGCGGTGATAGACCGGCTGGGGCGCTCGATCTTTGGGGCGAGCCGGATAGCGGTGTCGAGGTGCCAGTGGCCGTTTTGCGGAAGCGGGCCGACGTGAGTCGGCGCGAATGAGCGAGCGTGTGGAGGAGACAGATGATAATGCAGTCAGGCCTGATTTTGGGGTGGGTGCGTGCGTGGAGGGGCGGGCTCGCATCAAGCGAGTGAGTGGGGTTAATGAGACGAGGCGGGCAGGCGAGTGCTCAGCACGGCGGGAGGTACTGGCAGAAGGCGGATCAGGCGGAGCGCGAGCGCCATGTCGACGGCGGACTCACCATGACGTGCCCAGGCGCAGGCGGCTGCTGCATGACGAAGTACCCGCCAGGGGCCGGGTACCCGTACGGCGCAGCATACGTTGGCGACACGGGCGGCGCGGCCGTCGTGTAGTACCCCTGCGAGTGGTGTCTTCTCGGGTGGCCGTGCCCATGGCTATGGTGCCCGTGCGAGTGCGAATGTGAGTGCGAGTGCGAGCGGTGCGCGGGGAGGAGGTACGCCTGGTGCGCGCCGGGCGGGAGCATGGGTGCGTACGCGGGGTGCGGCGCGTAGCCGCCTGGGAGGGGCATGGGCCCGGGGCCGGGGCCGTACTCGTATGTGTCGGCGGACGGCGAGCGGCGCGGTGGCGGAGGCGCCACTGCATATGGCCCCATGGGCGGGGCACCGTATGGCTGGATCGGCAGCGCGACGGGGCGGGGCGCAGGGCGCTTGACTGTCGGTGCAGTAGGCGGTACTGCGTTGAGCGCAGGCTCAAACTCGCGGCGGTGGGACTCGGTGGTGTCGACCCAGTTCGCGATGCGTGTCTGGGTGGCGAGGTAGCGCTCGTAGGCCTCGGGGGAGTAGTCGTATTCCGTCATGTCGAATGATGCGGGGGAGGTGGAGGAGGGCGGAGAGGAGAAGGCGCAGACTGTGTGTAGTAGACACCGGATATTCAGGCGCTTTTATAACAGGAGGTTGCGTAGAGACCGAACAAGCAGTCCAGACGCTGATGACGACAGGGGCTATGCTGGCCGGATCACGCTTCTACCCGACCATGAGGCCGTCCCTGTTCCCGAGCTCGTGCCGAACCTCCCCGCCCCTGCCTGCTCTCGTCGCCCTTGCAATTAATATTATCACTGCGTTCCACTTCATCTATCACCGGACGTAATCATGTTCCATCCAATCCGTGTCAATTAACAAAAGAGTGCCACAACTATCAGCTATCTAAACGACGATCGACGCCTCGCATAAACTAAGTACAACACTGTCCTCGCACGGAGCATGCATCTATCGCCGTGCACGTACCCGCCACCGCCACACCCCAATTTTTAATACTCATACAGCAGTCACGATACCATAAACTGCGTTAGATAACCCTGCCGGATTGACCCCCCGCGGACCAGTGCTGCGTGGGCTGCGCGCACCGAAGCCGGGCCCGAGTTTAGTTGAACGGCACAATCGTCCCCTGGGGCGCCTTCACCGCTTCCTCGGCCGGGATCTGGCGCCTCGCGAACGGAACAATCGTCCCCTGCGGGGCTTTCACTGCTTCCTCAGCGGGAATCTGGCGTCTGCTGAAAGGCACAATGGTTCCTTGTGGGGCCTTGACAGCTTCCTCAGCCGGGATCTGGCGCCTCGCGAACGGGACGATGGTCCCCTGCGGCGCCTTGACCGCCTCCTCAGCGGGAATCTGGCGCTTGCTGAATGGGACGATAGTTCCCTGTGGGGCCTTGACTGCCTCTTCAGCGGGGATCTGGCGCTTGGCGAATGGGACGATGGTTCCCTGGGGCGCCTTCACCGCCTCCTCAGCAGGAATCTGACGCTTGGCGAACGGCACGATCGTTCCTTGCGGGGCTTTGACCGCCTCCTCCGCGGGTATTTGACGTTTAGCGAACGGCACGATCGTTCCCTGAGGCGCCTTCACCGCCTCTTCAGCGGGAATTTGACGCTTGGCAAACGGTACGATGGTGCCCTGGGGCGCTTTGACGGCCTCTTCAGCAGGAATCTGGCGCCTCGTCAGCTCGTCGCGCCTGGCGAAGGGGACGATAGTTCCCTGGGGCGCCTTGACCGCCTCCTCAGCGGGAATTTGGCGCTTGGCGAACGGCACGATCGTTCCTTGCGGGGCTTTGACCGCCTCCTCCGCGGGTATTTGACGTTTAGCGAACGGTACAATTGTACCCTGGGGCGCCTTGACTGCCTCCTCAGCAGGAATCTGGCGCTTGGCGAACGGCACAATTGTTCCCTGAGGCGCCTTGACCGCCTCCTCGGCGGGGATCTGGCGCGCATACACGGGGATCGTGGCGAGTGGCCCGGGCTCTGGGGCGGCGGCGCGCACGGCGCGCTGTGGAAATAGAATAAAATAATATTAGCTATGCTGCGCGGTGGCATGAAATACGAATGCAGGACTGCAGCCCACGCACGCACGCATGCGCGGCCGTGCGGCGCGGGCTATCCGCGTGCAGGACGGCGCAGCTGGGAGATTAAGATAGCCGGCGACGCAGTGACGTTGACATCGCCTCCCCCGCGTAGATAGATGCGCTCGAGGTGCAGGGCCCGCACCGCGGAATGCAATCGAGTGGCAATTTGAAATGAGATAAAACTAAAACTAAAAACGCACCTGGAGAGGGAGGGGCATCGCTGCGCTGAGGACCTGCGACACGCATGCCAGCGCGAGCAGGGCGGTGAGTGCGGAGCGGGCGAACATTTGGGCGAAGAGTAAGAGGTGGATGGGAGGTGGGCTTGAGGATGGTGTGTGTAAAAGGACGTTGAATGTTGAAGTGAATGAAAATTCGACTGGCGAACGAACAAGAACAAATGCGAGGTGCAGGGAAAGATGAAGCGGCGAAGCTAGAGCGATAGGGCGCGCCTGCGGCCGGGCTGAACGAAGAAGGACGAACGGGAACTGCACAACGCAAGCCAAGGTCAGTCAGTACATCGCATTCGCATTGCAGTGCAGACTCGAAAGATAAACGCACAGGAGGAACGGGGGCCGGGAAACGGGAGGGCAAAAAGAGGGGAAGGAGCAGAAAGAGGAACCGCGGTGGGAACGCGTGCGCCGGGGTACTTATAGTTGGGCGCCCCCCCCTCCAACGGCCAGCGGCAGGCAGCGGCGACGGCGGATGGATACCTGATGGTCGCGACGCGGCCCATAATAGACCGTGCGCGGCCAATGGGGGGCGCGCGCGTGGGGTTAAGGTTACGGCGTTGGGCGAATCCTTCGAGATGCCGCCACCCATGCAAGTTCGATTTCCCCGCGGTGGGGTGGTTGTACAGTCGTGCGTCGACTTCTGCTCTCCTCCGGGGCGTATCTACGCTGCATGCAGCCCCGTCCGAAAGAGAAATCCCATCTGCCCAATCACGCCGCGCAGCTTGCATCACGAATCACGATGATGCCCACTACATATCCCACCCCATGCCGATCCATCTGCCTGCCAGTCAGCCAGCGCCGACATCGTGACTGTCCTACTCGAAATCTTCCCTCTACATACTTCCCAGCCCGCTGTTCTCCGAGTCCGTATGTATGTAGGCTGTTCTCGCTGACATCCGTGATGCTACATTATACATATTCCATTCGCTGGCCTGCTACTGCCCCGGTCCACTGGCGCGCTATTTTCGGCGGCTGATCGTGATGCAGATGCGATGGGTGCGATGGATGGGTGCCAATGGATCATCATTGGATGACTGCGACGACGTGCGTTGCGCTCTGATTGGAGTGGGCAGGGTGCCAAAAATACTGTCGTCTGTTGCGTTGCGCTGTGTGGTGGTTAGGTAAGAGGTGCTGCTAAGGAGGCAGGCGGGCGGGGTCCCAACGACGGCCGGGCGTTGAACCACCCACCGGCGCGTGGTCGAATCCGGGCGAACGGAGCGACGGACGGACGGACAGCCTCGACGATACAGCGTGGCGCACTACATAATTATCGAACAGGCGCTGGGGACTCATTGACGTTCATTAACGTTCATTCTTCAGCTTGATCGGGGGCACAGCTGGCTCATGCATCGACATCACCGGCGGCGGGAGTCCCGCGAAGATGTATGCAGGAGAGGAGATCATATCATATCATATCACGTCAATTTTCAATTCGCATCTTCGTAATGCATCTACGAGGATGCTCCGTGCAGCTCTTCGGTATAATATTAAATATAAGTACGCGGATGATAAGGAAGTGCTGAATCTATGTATGTACAGCTCAGCGTATAAATAACCACCGCAACTCCTCCCCCCGCGCGCGCGGACCTAGGCCGCCGCGCTGTGGTGCCCAGCTGTCTTGCTCTGCCGTCTGTCCGAGTCTACGCCTGCTCTGCGCTCTGCGTGGCTCAGCGCGCTCGTCGTGCTCGGAATCCGACACGTCATCCGACAAAAGCCACTCAACTCACGGCCTGGCCCTGCGCAACTCAGACCCGGAGGCTGTACACGTCGCCGAAGAAGCTGTTACCAAGGATGAGCTCCGTGGCAGGGGGCGCAGCGCAGGCGCCCATGGGGTTGTGTAAAAAGAAGTCTTTGCTCCGTTGTCATTTTGCGTGCGGGGACATAGACTTGCTGTATGCATACGCGGCGGCGCTAGCGCAAGCTCCGTGTTTTTTTACAGTCTTTCATTCTGGCCGGCTGTGTCTAGTCTGGTCTGCGGCATCAGCGCATCAGCTATGATGTCAATGGGCGCTTAGCATATTTTTCTTGCGGAGTGCTGGCTCGCGCGCATAGTGGCAAAATACACCTCAAGTTTATCATTCTACAAACCTCACCTGCGGTCCACACCGTATTTATGTAAGACTTTGATGTGCTGCAGAAACCGTTCTCGGTGCGAAGCCTAGTCTCTTTTCAATTCGATATACTAATTACCACCACCCTCAAGCACGCTCTCATGACTTTTTTGTCTCTATCTTCTATTTCTCGGTAGATAATAGCTGTGAAAATCTCTTCTTCTCAACTTTTTTACGCTCGGTCTGGGTGATAAGACAAGGATAGCGGATGCATTGCGCGCACGAGATCCGTCAATTGTATCGACCACCTTGTTTTACCCTTACACTGTACTTATAAGCAATGGACTGTAAGCCTTCTGTGTAACGACAATTGAACTTCCTAGAATGACATTCTGCTCACGGCCTCTGCACATTGTGATCCTTGAGATTCCTACCAGCAAAAAAGGCTCAGGACACCCCAAGATATCGGGAGTAGATGAGTCGCCGGTTTCTCCACTGCGAAACTTCTACGCCGTACAGTCATTTTCAAGATGTGAATCTGGATTCCGCTTTATCAAAATTTGGGCTGCGCGGGCTTCAAGGCGACCTATTGAGTCCTTTTGTACTCTACACCCTGCTACACTATGACCGAGTCATTCGAGCACAAAAAAAGACGTACCAGTACAGGCTGGTATTTACTATCGCCGACGGCGCTGAGATGGAAGCCGTATTGTGCAGACAATGTGCTTTCGTGCAACGCTATCTGATAAATAGGTCGATAATCGTCGATTTTTCCTTGGCATGTTGAGTACCTTAATTCTCGTAGAAAATGTGGGTATTTTCAAAC
Organism: Hypholoma fasciculare; assembly: GCA_016801325.1. Taxonomy (NCBI): domain Eukaryota; kingdom Fungi; phylum Basidiomycota; class Agaricomycetes; order Agaricales; family Strophariaceae; genus Hypholoma; species Hypholoma fasciculare. The sequence continues at coordinate 73,609 of JAEKIV010000023.1, forward strand.
CAATGATACTATTTCGATTCATGAGATGAACTTGAACACAGCTCAACGTCAGCTGCGATATTAATTTCGAGGTACTCGAGTCACAGGAAGGAATTTGGGCGGACCTATGATACATACACCTCTGAGAAGGTTTCACTAATCAGATACCAATTCCTAGATCCCCGACAGATATTAGTATTTGAAAAACGTGAGTCAGGTACAGCCATACATTCGAAGTAACAATTGGGCGACGTGCTCGAGAAGTAGCCGCAAAAAAGACTCCAAGAGTCTGGACGCATGCTCAGCGTGCATCGCTATTGTTGCTTACAATGATCATGATCCCGCCCTATTGTATCGCGCAGCGCGCCACGGATCAACTTTTTCGACGCGACCGCTCTGAGCAAGAAAAACTTGCTATATTTGGGCAAGACAATAACGATGCCCATCACCTCCAGGCGTAATCTATTTTTAGACACCATGCCGAACGCGGTGCACAAAAAAAGTTGAGTTTGACGTAGAGTATAAAAGAGTCTAGGGGGTTCCTGGATGCTCAGCAGCCAGCTTCATCCCAGCTTCATCCGCTCTCGAGATTCCAAGTCGCTTTTGCACATCCGTCTAAGCAACTTGAGCAGTAATGGACGCCTTCACCACCATCGCCTCCCTTTTCTCGAACACCACCGCTCAGGCTGAGGATGTCTTCATCCCTGCCGATGAGGAGAAGTCGGGCAGCAGCGGCAACACATACTGCGTCGTCGCATGATTAGCCCGCGCCCTCACCGACTATCATTAATTATTTGCATCGTCAGTCTTTTTCTGTTTTATTTGCCTTTGTCAACCGTTGCTCATGATTTACTCATCCGCTCAGGCCCGTTGGACTGTTTTCGTTTCTACACACAGATCATCGGGTTTTATCATGGAGAGAGAGAGAGAGATCACACATTTGTACACACTTGACACACACGCATTTAGCACACAGCATTTGTTGCGCTACTTTATTCATTATTTCGACCTTCGACATTTGTATTACTTTCATGATGGCTTGTAAACCATTGTAAAAGCACCCCAATCAATTTCATCGCCGCAGGTCCTTTGGATTTTTGAGTAATCCACTTTTATTTATTTATCACAGCCTTCAAATCTCCAGCTCAGGATTTAAAAGCTCTCGGTATACGCATTGGTTACGATAGCAAGAAAACAAGAAAACATTAATGAACAGTACCAAAATATACACAAAGATACACCTTTCCAGACGATTATATATCACATATCCCCTCCCACCTGACCACTCTGCCAAATCCAGAGAGTGCCACTTGTGCCCACGGCAGCGACCACCTGTCCATGGTGGCCCATCGCACTCGCCATCACACGTCTTTCCTGGTGCTCCGGAATTTGTAACACCCAACCCCGCACCATCGGCGGTGGTGGCCCGGTGCTATGCTTCAATACGATCTCCTCCCCCTCCTCGTCCTCGTCGTCACTCGCCGGCGGGCCAGCATCGTCCAGATCATTGTTGTCCAGTTCCTCGTCCCTCCCGCTTGTGCGGTGATTCGCGAAGCGAGCTGTGTTGTTCTCCTCGTCGTCCGTATCCTCGGTATGTGCAGCCTTGCCCCCGGTTAGCGCACGATCTCGAAGACGCGTGTCAGCAGGGCCAGACGCGTGCGGTGCCCTCACCGCCGTCTCTGCCTCCTCGTCTAGTTCCGCGACGGCGCGCTGCAGCGTTCGATTGACCATGTGCATCGCGTTGACAAACGTCATATCTACACCATTAGGGTAGTTGATCAGGAGAAGTGGATCGTGTTCCTGAGCACTGTACAGCGAGAGGGAGGGTGCAAGCAGTGGTGTGGGGACGTCTGGGAATCTGTGTGTAGCAATAATTCGGAACGAAGCTTAGGAAAAGGGCATTAGTTAGAGTATATTGGATGTGGAGGTAATTGGAGACCTACAGCTCTCTTGGTAGTCCTGTTAGTGTCCTTCAGTTTTGTTATGAGCTGAAATATAAACAAAACGTACGGCTCCTACGCCAAGGAGAGCAGTAGGCGGTTTCAATTCCTGATCTGCAGGGAAGAAACGGTCGAGTCCAAGCCATCGCCATATCGTTAGTTCGCCTGCTTCGACATAAGTTTGCGTTCTTCTAGGGTTATCGGGATCCACTCGCATGACAGCAGGCGCACTGTGCGAGATTAACAGGTCGTCTTCTAGCCTATATATCATTATCACCATTAGTCAATTGATGTACCTATTAGAAAGGGAAAAGTACCAAGATATAGACATCACACGGCCTCTATGAATCATTGAGCTGGAGAAGAAAGGTTTATCCTCGCGCTTGATGTTGGTTTCTGAGTCTGGACGAAAGGGCCATATTTTGACCGTTCTGTCCATCTGCCAACTGATTAACGTCCACATACAAGATTATGAAGACGCGTCGTATACCCCACACGTAGCAATTAGCGAAAAATTGGGATTGAAAGCCTGTGTATGAGTACCAGAATCAAATTAAATCCAATCCAATAATTCATACATAACGTACTGCTGCGAGAACGGCGGCCGTGTGGCCACCAGCTCGTCCTCCCATCAATACACACACGCAGCGCCCTTTCCCACTGCCTTCTCGTTCCGAATCAGGCAGCCGGAGACCGTGCGCTGCACCTGCGAGACTGGGCTTCATCTCGGGAAACCAGTTCGGATTGGCCGCTTTGAAGTCCGCGTGTCTCCGTGCCGCCGCTCGGGCGCGCGGGACCTCAATAACTACGTCGAGGCGGAGGTCATATACACGCGTGGTATAGTCTCGCGAAGTAGTGCAGATGAGGTGTACATTTGTTGGATGAACTGCTATTGAGGTGATTGCCTTCAGAATGCAATCAGTATTAATGTGCTTTACAACAAAGTTATACAGCCAGGACATACCCCACCGTGACCACGAACGTAGCCCATGATCCCACTTCTTATAACATTGAATGTGTACAGCAGACTTCCACGCGAGAAGACAACAAGCGGCTGTAATGGTTCATCGAGACTGATCGCCCAAGCCACGCACATCTTATCGGCGTCTAATAATTTGGGACCTTCCTACGCTTGAAATGCTGAGTTGAAGGGCCAATCGATTGTAATACAAAGGTGGGGACATACCTCTGCCGGTGGCAATTCCACAGTCAAAGTTGGTCTTTTCTGATGCGTAAAGAATATATGTAGGCTACAGTCGGAAGTGACTGCAACTGCGTCCCAGTACTGATTCACGATTTCTTCCCATGGGGACTGAATTTCAGAATTTTGCAGACTTCCGTTCCAGAGATTCTCAAGAGAGTCCTTCTCCCAAGGGAAAAAGGAGAGGCTTCGGAATGCAGGGGCATTAGATTTTCCTTGCTAACGACAAGATCATGAGACGGTAATGACAGAGCCCACGCGAAAACTGACAGAGAATTGGCGAAAAAGCTTGAAGGGATAGTCATTCGTAGTCGCGGAGTACCACGGCTCAATCTGCTCGTGCTGGCCCTCGTCCGCACCAAGGGTGGGCTGGGCCATGGGCTTGTGTTCAAGTTGAAGGTGGAGGCAGACGGTGAGAATCGATCGCGCCGGTTGCGCCCAAAAAGGCAGTCGATCACCTGGCTTCCGTCGTCCAATCCGCTCACCGCCGTTCGAAAAACCACCATGTCAGAGGGACCCAGCGTCGCCCCCTACGAGCCCAAGCCCGCCATCCAGTATGCGGCAAGAGTCACCATGCAGGCTGCCGGCGTTGGCTTCGCCATGAGCGCCATCCAGAATGCGCTGGGCAAGCACTCGCACGGCGCGATGGGTGTCTTCACCAGGACCGGAGGCACAATTGGATTCTTCGGTGCGTGGCCGACCCTATATTGCATGGGCGCGTCGAGGGCTGATGTTCGATGTCTACTCTCTCGACAGCTGCTATGGGAGCGTCGTTCGCGTTCACTGAAGCATACGTTGCCAACCTGCGCGAGAAGAACGATGCTGTCAACGGCGCTGCTGGTGGATGTGCTGCCGGATTCCTTGCTGGCGTACGATGTATGGCTCCTTTTCCTAGATGTGTTGCTCTCATTTGACATCCTACTGGTATAATATAGCACGCTCTATACCCTCTGCTTTAGCAGGATGTGCGCTGTTGGGTACCACGATGGGAATCTATGAGTATTCAGGTTCACTGGCAGGCACTCCAGAAACGAAAGAGGAGAGACGAGCCAGGTTCTTCAAGGCACCACCACGCCCTCTCATAGAACCCTCAGAGTAAATTACTTGCATTGCCAATCCAAAATTATCACATTTAGACGACAGATACCATCACTCATCGTCACCTCCTCTGAAGCATGGTTTGATAACAGTTTCGGTAAGGGTGCGTTACAAAAAACAGTATCCAATGCAGGGATATAAACAAGAGCGAAGAGTGCCAACCAACATGAGTAGCAGACAAAAAATCAATCTGACAAGTAAGTTATTGTTAATGTTAATAGGTATATGAAATATACAACCAACCAAGGACTACTGTCCTGCCATGGCCTGCGCATCAATCAAGTTCTGGTACCGACGCTGCACTTCTTCAGAATGCCTTTGGTAAAAATCTTCCCAAGTGACTTCTGTCTGGCACGGGGTCTGTAGAGCAGAACAGACAATGAGTGATTCGTCAATTCTGGAAAGAGAGGTAACAGCTACCTGTGAAGTAAGCTTTGCCCAGACCGCTTCTTCAGAGCCCGTCTGGTCGTCACCACCTGCTGCGAAGAAAGCCGAAATAACGACAAGGTCCTCCTCCAATGCTAACGAGATCGGCGCAGGGACTTTGGGCGTTGCAGTCGGGGTCAGTGGCGTTGGAGACATGACAGTCGGTGGCGGGCCCGAAGCCAACGACACTGACGACTCCGATCGCTTTGTTAGTTCTACCGGCGGTGGTACCGGCGTTGTCGTGGGCGTCTGCTTTACATTATGCGCTTTGCGGAAAGCAATGCCCGCGCGCTTGCGCCACTCATCAATATCGAAGCCCGCCAGCCCTGGGAGGTGACTCCGCCATGAACTGAGTGTATGATGCGGCAGCTGCGATACAATCGTCAGCGCAGAAAAATATACATAAAGTGTACCACAGACAAACCTTTTTGTAAATTGCGTTACTGACAGAGCTCAACGAGACTTCATGATTTCGTTCCACTAATACTTTTCCGTACGCGATGGCAAACGCGTCTTCCTCCGGCGAGAACCTGAACCCCTTGTAATGTATCACTTGGGTATGTTCCCCAGGCGGGGTGGGCGATGGCGGACCCGTCGACCTCCCTGTGTCAGATGTAATCGCCAAAGAGTTTGGGTTTTTCGGCCGCCCACGCCCACGTTTCTGTTTCTGCGACGATGGCTGCGACGACGGCCCCGCACTGGCTACTGGCGATTCAGGTCCGCTCGAGTCCCGGAACGCCCGCAACTCATTTTGAATCCGCTGGCGACGCTGCCTTTCTTTAAGATTTTTGGCCAAACGTTTGCGCTCCGCTTCATCGATCTCAGGTGCTGGCTCTGGCTCTGGTTCGGCTTCTGCGGGCTTCTGCTCCTCCTCCTCCTCCTCGTCTTCCGACTCCGGATCAATGGGCGACGTCGATCGCGCTGTTCGCTTGCGCTTGTGGGATGCCGGGGTGAACTGGTACGGCTCTGTGTCGAGGATCGTGTGCTGTTCCAGGCAGTCGTGCACGAACCGCGCTGAGACTGCTGGCTGGCCTGCCGCTTGTGCCTGTCCTATAAAGGTCTCGTGCACTCTGTCGGTCTTCGAACCGCCAGCCGGTGGGAAGAGGATAACATAATCCGCGTCGTTTATGCCTGTAACAATGATGCCTCCGTTTTTCTGACATATCCCATTTCTGAGTAAGATGCTTAACAAGACTGTGAAAAGGAATAGAATATACCTTGATTGATTGGACAAGGACGAATCGATTGTGCCCGCCTACCTGAACGAAAAATGCCAAAGGGCCGGATGGGCTCTCGAATATCTTGTTCTCAGACGGAGGTCCCATGCTCGAGCCATTAGTTTTTGAGCCGTTAGTCTTATCGAGCTTCGGGGCAGCCTCCTGGAAAGAGCTCGCCGAAACCTTACGGCGCTTCTTCGTGGTGGGCGTAACCTCCCGCTGTTTCCCCTTTGTTTTGGCTGATCCGCTGCCAGTCTGGGGTATGGGCGGGAACGGCAGTACTTGCTGCTGCACCGGTGACATGGGTTCCGGCTGTGCGTACGCTGCATGCGTGTGCGGCAGGGCCGGCGGCTGGGTCTGCCCAGGAAAGAGGCCTTTGTTCATCATTGTGTCCTGCACCGCGAGCCAGAACGGGTCGTTCTGCATCATCGGGTTCGGCTGAGGGGCCGCAAAGGGGAAGCCCGCTGGGAACATTTGCATCATGGCGGCTTGCTGAGGGTTCATCATAAGGGACATCTGGGGAGACGCCATCGCAGGCGCGTACTGCTGCATAAACTGCACCATAGCTGCCATATCCATGGCCGGGAATGCGGGGGCTTGTGGCCCGTCAGGCGTCCTGCTGGGACCAGCATTGGCGAAGTCGGGAGATGTCCTCGAAGCGTGTTGGCTTGCAGAGTAGGGGTATGGATTATCCCGAGTCTGTGGGTGGGAGTGTGCACTCTTAGTAGGCTTGACAGGCTCCACTGGGGTATCGCGTGGTGTAGGTAAAGGACTTCTTATAAGATTTGACTAAGTGCTTAGTTTTCATCAAGATATTAAACCACTGACTTTGAGATTTCATCACCACTGTCCTGATCTTCATCATCTTCAAGAAAGCTACCATCATCCACCACTGCAAGACCGCCATATTCCTCGTCCTCAAGAAGAGCTTTTTCTGCTGCAAAGCACCTGCTGGCCCAAGCAGAGTCCAACACAACTTTATTTATGTCATTGCCCCAGTTACGAGCGAAAATTCTGCCTTGAGTAGTCTCAGGGTTGACAAGTATGATTTGGGCATCTTTAGGATCGCTGCGGATGACTGCGCCGTGTCGCTGGGATGCTTATTTGAGCCAAGCAAGTAATAAAACGCAACGAAAAAAAGTACCTTCAGCCTCCTCACAAGCTGCGGGCGGTTCAGAATATGACCTGCCTCCGCGAATATTGCGATTGGCGAGCCGTCAGGGTTGTGAAAAATATTGGCAGGCGCTTCGGACAGCTGAGTCGAGGGAGGAGGATCCATACCCTCAACAAAACGGAACAAAAGTAGCACGACACGTTAGGAGCTTGCCGCCCGTCATTGGTACGGCGCGCTACGTCACGGTCACGTTTCACCTTCAATGCACAATTGTTGTCACATTCAACACTCCTTGCAATTCGCTCTCGATTCACTCTATTCTACTAGTTTACGGACAACTCCTTGAGAGACAACAAACGCACTGCTGTGCTCATCCAAATCCCAGAGTTTTTTAGACACTTTCCAGACTCGAGAGCTGCTTGTCACCGCTTGTAGTACATATTTTCTCATTTGCTTCCGACATATGGCATGTTCATAAAGCTTGCATAGGTAGCATGGGCAGATGGAATAAGGAACATGATAATGCAGTGCATGAAATACAAAATGTAACCGCTTAACGGTAACTGTACGAAGAAAAACCGTAGTAGTGAGCATTCCGAGATCTGCGACGACTTGAACGAAACACACCTCTTCTGTCTGCGGGCACGGGCACCATGACCACCGAACTTCTTGGGCTCCATCCGTCTCGGGTCTGCGATCAACAGGGTTCGGTCGTAGGCCACCAGCTTCTTCTTCAGCTCCATGGCACTGTAGGCGTCGATGTACTTGGCGTAGTACGCAACGAGGGCCTTAGCAATGGCCTGGCGGATAGCGTACACCTGCGAGGTGTGTCCTCCTCCCTTCACGCGCACGCGAATGTCGAGGGGGGCGAATGATTCTTCACCTGCAACCAGGACGGGCTCGTAAACCTTCAGGCGGAGGATCTCAGGCTGGACGAGGTTGATGGGGGAGCCATTGATGCGGATGAGTCCGCGTCCTTCCCGGGCGTGCGCGACAGCGGTCGCGGTCTACTCCAAGCACTACACTGAATCGATATTTCCCTATCTTCAGTAAGACTGCGGCACACCTTCTTTTTGCCGAATGTCTGGACGGCCTTGACGGATGATGCCATTTTTGAAGAAATCCCAGCGGGTGGCGGCGGGTCAAAATATTCTGAAAGACGCCAGAATGAGATTTCGTGAAGCAGCGGGGACTGGCGGCGCCTACCTTGTTCTTGAGGTCGTGGAGGCCAGCGCCGGCAATATTCCTGCAGCGCATGATGTGTGGCTTGATCAACTATCTAGTTCCAACCGGAAACTTCCGCTGTGCCGCTGACTAAGCAAGGTTTCTTCCGAACCGTCACCTGCTCCGCGGCCGCCCGGGTGCAGGGTCCGCTGTCGTCGCCGTCGAGCTCTCCACCATGCTCAGAAATACTGCCGCCAATGTAAATACCCCACGCCATTTATGTCAGTAATATATCTAACCTTCTCTTAGGCCTCGCGGTTCTCCCGGCCTAAAAAATCGCGCATCTCCAAGGGCGTAACAGTACCTGTTGTAAATGTGAGGCCACGTCCGCCTGTGTCCATCGCCGGTACGTCTCTCGCCACGGCTCTACAGCCACAATCTCACAACATCCTTAATAGCAAAACCTATTCTTGAGCCCGCAATCGTTTCTCTCACCCCCTGCCTTAAAACTGGCCGATGGGACCCTCGTCCTGGAGACAGCGTCGCCTTGTTGGAGCCAACCGTATTCAAGCACCCTATAAGACGCGATATCCTTCACCTCTGTGTCACCCACTATCTTGACTCGCTGCGCCAGGGCTCCGCCAGCACTAAGACGCGCGGCGAAGTACGTGGGTCGGGCATCAAGATTCGCCGGCAGAAGGGATCTGGAAAAGCGCGTCTCGGCGATGGCCAGAGTCCCATGCTCCGTGGCGGAGGCATCGCGTTCGGCCCCAAACCGCGCGACTTCAGCACCAAGCTGCCGCGGAAAGTCATTGAGATGGGCATGCGTATCGCACTGAGCTCGAAGCTCAAGGAGCAGCGCCTGGGTGTTATGACGCGCCTCTACTGGCCCTGTGCGAAGACGAAGCCTCTTTCACTGAAAATCGACCAGCTTGGCCTCCGAAAGACGCTCTTTGTCACCGGCTCATCAACCGTACACGAAGGGCTGCGGCGTGCTATGCAGAACATCCCTCTCGTGAATGTCACCACTGCCGACCAAGTGAACGTGTACGAGGTCCTGAAGTGGGATAGGATAATCCTGGACTTGAAGGGCGTGGAATACTTTGAGAAATTGCTCAAGAAGAAGAATGTGCCTACGGTCCCCGTCCATCTCCTGCCCAGGGAGACCCCCTCTGCTACTTCGAAACAAATTTCCGAAGAGCCTCCCTCAGTCTAGCTCTGATACTCTGTACACTACCCATGCTTTGTCTTGCTCCGCTCATAATATTATAAGGTTAATCACGGATACGCTTTGGGAACATGTGAGATGGTCTGGACGATCCAAAAAAATTACCTATTCAAGGAGTCAATACTGGTAAATTCTCAGTTGCAGCTCCTACCCGCTCTCACTCAAAAGTCCAGGTTTTTATACGATTGGTAGGTGTAATTTGGACATGAAGATCGGGAACACTTAGAAGGAAAGGAAGTCCCGCTGTTGAAATCTGGGTAATCTGTGAAAGTGAGTACCTAAACACCAATAAATCTATTCTACGTTCATTTGGTCTACCCTTTCCCTAAATAAACTCTTCCTGGTCGATGTACGGGAAACCTCTGCGTTCAATATCTCCTTTGTGCCGAATCTTATCTTTAAGCAGTTGAATACATGGGATGCAGTACTCTCCTGCTTCTGGCGGCCAACACACTTCGTGAGAGTGAAGTCGAAGCAGGAGGAACCCTCATTGTCGACACTTCGTCGCGACTCTACGAATCCATGTAGTAAAGCTGTCAACTGGCATTGGATGTCGCTCTTCAATATATTGGCATCGTATTCCGTGATATCATCAGAGTCATGTGTGGGGGAGATGTCTACCCGGCAGGTAAGTGCAATTTTCACGCAGGGGATTCTGGCGAAGGTAGGCTCGACCAACATGGAGCCTAGTGCCTTCCAATCTGCGCGGGTAAAAGTGTTGCTGCTCTTCCCATCTGCCATATAGTAGGGCCACAGTACCCACGACGAGGATTCCAGGCTAAGCATTTTCAGAGATGGGGGAAGAGTGCAGGATGCAAGAAGTACACAGAAAACCCGGATCGCCCATAACTTATTCAGGTCATGCGCATAAGTATTCGAGAGATGCAATGACGTAAGTTTGTGTAACAAGTGGAAGGGCAAACGAGGCTGTGGCATGCGATTCAGGTGAAGGACGCTCTGTGAAATAGTCTCGTCACCGTAGGAAAAGAACGACGTCGTAAGGTTTAGGTGAAGCGTCTGTAGTGTGTTTGCAGTGTCCAAAGGCATGGCCTTCGCGCGAAATATTACTGAGGGAAGTTCGAGATTGATACACAGCTGTTTGAGGTCCTTTAACGGTGCAAGACAATTGGGTACTGGATGAACCGAACTATTCTCCACACAGGGAGGACCACTAAGGTGTCGCAACACATCTATTCCGACGAATTTAATAATCGGTATAAGATGGGCGGAATTGCAGTATATTTCAAGGGTTTCGACACAAATGTCCTCGAGCAAATTTTCTGGGAGGTTAGAAAGCCCACAAAGTGATACACGCTGTAGGGACGAGGAGTGGAGCATAGCATGTAATGCCCTGATTAATGTGTGACCCAATTTTGTGTAGTCAAGCCGGCAGTGCTGTTTGGCTCGGAGGCCAAAGAACTTGACGCCGTGCGTGGGTCCGTGTAGAGCATCGAGTATGAGCGAGACGTTCCCAGCCTCGATTATGTTGTAGATGATTGGCAATTCATTCCGAGCTGGAGGAATGCGGGTTTGTAGAGCAAAAGAAAATGATTGGATATGATAGACCATTCCCAGGTGAGGAAACGCGAGACTAGAGTTAAGGATAGATGCAAATTTTTGCAGATATTGAACTTCACGCTGTGAGTCCTGGCAATATGGGCCGACAAATATGTCGACGATGACGGAGGCGAAGAGACGTGCGTATGCGCGCAAGCAACATGAACGGGACACCACAGAATATGAAAGTAGCGCTTGTCGATCTGCATAGTCCTGTGGTCGGAATTTCAGCATACAACTCTCGATCTTGATAGGAAGAATATCGATACTGTCCAAGATGTGGTCGTGGATTTCCGGAGGCAGATAGGGTGGCATGCTGTAAATGATAAGTTTGCTGTAAATGATAAGTTGTGAACAAACGGTTGATCACGGTCGCGGCAATAGGTTGAAGATTATATACACAAATCGACTATGATCTGTTATAAGGTGTGAGGGAGCCTTGGTTGAAGTTGGGCTGAACACTTTAAAGTCAGGGACTGCAACGCGGTGTGTGAATATCCGCAAATCGCCGGGCTATGTATCCTTCGATAAGATAAAGTTCTAGTCGTCGACATCAGGAGTCCCAGGCGTGATTCAAGCGGTTATCATAACCATGAGCCGCTAAACGTCTCTACACCATCTTCTTCACCGCGACAATCGTCGCGCCACGCATCGATGTCGTTGAAGCCCGAATCATCAGTCGATGCATCGCTGCTCACCGAGCAGGTCAGCTGTGTGCTCACGCACAGCGACCTCGATACGCAGCGCATCATCGCGTCCGTCCAGGACGGTGCCGCCGGAGCGACCGCTGTGTTTATCGGCACCACCCGCAACTCGTTCAAAGGTAGCCATGCGCAATGCTCGATTTCTCACATGCGCAGTGCGTTGAAGCCTCATTATAGGTAAAACAGTGACGCGCCTTGAGTACCAGGCCTACTCCGCGCTTGCGATCAAGACTATGGCCGCCGTCGCGCAGCATGCAATTGCCGCCGCCTCGCGCTCCGAGCACCACACGCAAAACAGCGTACAGCCTATCATCAAGTGCGCGGTGCATCACCGCCTGGGGTCGGTCCCCATCGGCGAGCCGTCGATCGTCATCGCCGTGTCTTCGCCGCACCGCAAGGAAGCGTTCGTGGCGTGCGAGGCGATCCTCGAGGACGTCAAGCGCAAGGCGCAGATCTGGAAGCGGGAGTACTATGCAGGCGAAGATGAGAGCGCGGCTGAATGGAAGGCAAATGCGTGAGGGCAACATCATGTATATATTGTTTAATGCTGGTAATCGGCTGGAAATATTGTCCCAATGAGAGTATATGCGCTAGCAACTACGGCTATTCCGAGCACATTAGTCGACTTTCCACTTGCCCCCGACGTCGTCCTCTGAGCTGACGATGAGCTCTATGGACCAGATAACTAGGGTGAAAAAAATATTCATCCATCTCCACCATATCTGGGATGAATGATCAAGTACTGAAAAAGAGTCAGAACGAGTGGTTTGCTTGTGGGTAAGGACGCACGTAATAGGTGTGAATAAACGGTTATGAAGATCGACTGGCGATAAGTGAGGAGAATTCTAGTCAGTGTGGATGTCTGTAGCGGATTCAGTTAGAAGTATGGAATAAAAAGAAGATAATGCATACGGGTCTGTCACTCCATGTGTCATCGACGCCTTCTTCTGACTCCCAGCTGTCCGCACCTATGGTGGGGAGAATGCGCGAGGCTAAATGTAGAATGGCGAGTCGGTACAGAAGAGCAATCAGGACAGGCTTAGGGAGTGTGTTGATGATAAAGTTGAGGAGTTTCTGGAAGTGGGGGAGGATATTTGGGAGGAGGGGCGCACTAAAGGGATATGGACGGTTTAATAAAGAAAATGAATAACAATATCTGTACCACTCACTAAGACGAGGCGGGGTCGGTGAAGGCCTTCTGGTCAAAGCCACACAGCCACACGTTGTACGCGATGAACACAGCCAGCCCCGACGACTCAATGATGTTCGTGCGGCGCAGGACAAAGCCGATGGTCGTTAAAAACAAGAAGGCGGTAATCGCAACGCCCAGAAGAGTAGACGACAGCGGCGACGTCGCCGCCGCAGGGTATGACTATAATAGTAAGCCTCGCGTGAGCAGCTAGACAAGCCCGTACCCAAGGAAAACAGACGTACATCGACGATCCACCACGCAGAGGCGACGTACGCAACGGCTGTCGCGATAAGTAACGCAAATTGGAGGGCGTCGCCGCGCGCAACAAGTTGGCGGCCGTGTTGTCCGAGCTTCTGCACGACGAGCAAGCTTGAGAGGCCCTCCATCGCGATGAACAACGGGCCCGAAAGCGTGAGCAGCGTGCCCCACCACGCCGCCGCGCCCGTCAGCCACGGGCTCGGCGCCTCCGCGAATATGTTGAAGCACACGAGGAGGAGGAACGGGTGCATGGGCACCTGCAGCACGGAGAGCGCGTGCGAGCCCCAGAGGAGGCTCATGGTCCCGTGCACGAGCGCATGAAGGGTGAGGAGCAGCGAGAGCAGGAGGAAAGCCTCGTTCGAGATCGTCGCGAGCGTGAGCGGGAGGAAGATGAGGATCTGCAGCGCCGTCGACAGTCTGCGGAGGAGATAAGCCTTTCATAGCCCTGAAATTGGTTTTTTGTGCGCACCTCGCTACATTTGTGATGGCGCTCCAGAGGAACCAAGCATTAAGCACGGGCATGAGTGCCTGTCGCAGGTGAGCTTCTGAACGTCCAATGCGTCGGGAAGGATATCAACGGAATGGGGAGCTACTGGTCGGCGTCATGGGCAGAATGCTCCAACCCTGCAGCCAGCCTCAGTTGCCGCTGTGGCCTGCAGAGCAGTCCTCGTGACACTTCGTGTCATTGATGTGACTCACGCGTCGTGGCCCAAACTTCACTTCAATTCAACTTCAATTTCGATTTTTATTATTCTTGCACGAACACTGCGTATAGCATTTGCTTTGTATGCACAAATTCCGCCACTTCACTATCCAGCGTAATTAATCCAGAAAATTCAAGAGACATGGGCATGGAAAAGAGCAGAGATGTAGTATATACAAATTATCACTTACAGCACCATAGTGACTGGCAAACCTCGGTTCAATTTCCATATATCGGATTCAAGGAATGAAAAGCGTTATCGCCGCACTCTCCAAAAGGCGCGGAAAGTATTCTTCTTCCAAGCAAGGATACTGACTGACGCCCGTCTCGTCGTACATGTAGATGGTTACTTGACGCAACGCAGGGAATGCGCCAATCTCAGTCAAAGTTTGGTCAACATCTGCTGCCCAGGTGTTTGGATTGTAGTAACCCACCCAGAGCGTTGAGCACATCCCTCTCACCACCAGAACTTCGAGAACATTTTTCTTGGAAATTTGTTTAAGCCCAAGGTTGAGCTCATGCATGATATTGCTGCCTTCTTCGATTAAACCAAGATTCAATGTCAACGCGTTGAGCCTGGGGTTGGGGTTGACTGCTAGGCTTGAGCCCAAGACATCTAGTTGTATCGCATAGTCATAGCTGCGACAAGCTATTCCACACTTCATCAGGATATGCATAAACAGAGAATAAAGAACAATTACCCGTAATCGTAAGGCTTTCTAAGAATATTGATCTCTCCATGAGTTTGCACATTTGGAAAAATTCGTCGTGGTCAGTGATCGCGACGGAGGCATGTTGAAGTTGGTCGAATTCAATAATTGAACCGGCGGTTGTAGTGTTGCTCCCACCTATAGGGCTCATTAAGGCAGCGAGGGTGGTGCTATAGTTGAGGTTGTCATTACCATGCCATAACACAAGCGACTTGATAGAAAGGCTGTGCATGGTGTCGTTGTCACGAGGAGGAGTAATACCAAAGCAGTCAATGAATAACACTTCGTTTAGTCCAGAGCAGACTGACAACGCAGCTATCGGAAATCTGTGGATAGCCTGGAATGAGAGATTGGAGACAGTGGGCATCCGGATGAGAGAAGATATGATTGATTTTGTATCTTCTGGGATGTCATTCCAGTCGACCGAAGAAAATTCGGATAAGATCTTGACGGAAATCAAAGAGGATGAATCGCATATTATTTTCAGTAGATCATAATCTGATCTGTCGAGCTCGCCCCAGGATAGCCCGACATTGAGAGACAAGTTTTTGCAGAAGCGCATGTCGGCGCCAAATGGGTGAAGGGAGTCACTTGGCCACTCCCGTCTTGTTCGTATGCGCCTGCGGCAGAATGGAAATTTGATTGAGGCAAAGAGATGTCGACGGCATATGGGGACCATGAATTTACACGTCAATGATAGTATTCTGAAAGCCTTGAATGCGTCCCGATTGTCAGCGCCTAGAAAATCGGCAATGTATTCTAAAATTTCTAGAGGGAGGCTTGGGGTTGTCATATTTAAGTGAGGAGCTACGAGGTCAGAAGAAAGGGCTTTGGAACTGTGCGAAGTGCAGAGCATGCAAGCGGCAAGAAGTCCAAGCGGAGTTGGAATTCCGTGCACAGTTCGAAACCAATGTTGCGCACTGCGCAGACATGGCATACTTAAAATGCAGTACTCACTGTGCAGCGAATATACTAATATGAAATGAAGAACATACTTCGAACGAAGACAGTAACTACGTCCAAAGGTGAAAGTAATTAGACGCGCGAATCATACACTACTTCTCTATTTACAACTTTCTACAAAGATTCGAAAAAAAAACTTGACTATGTGACAACAAACAGGACGTAAAAAAGTAAAGTACAGCCAATAAAACAAAACAAAACCTAAACTACAGATAAACCTAAAACAAAAATATCCCGCATTTTACTGACGAGAGAGACGATACATGTCCCAATTAGAACTCTGCGCGTGCCCTGCACACCGCCCGCGGCTTAATGCACCTGGGACGGTCGTCTGCTATTTGAGGTTTCCACGGATGGAGCGATGCCCTTCCGAGGATTGAGGAAGCCCTTTTCCTGTGCGAATTCCGTCGCGCGTGGGATCGCCGCTGGGTCCGACGGTGGCACGTAGTACTTGTCCTTGATCGGGATTTGCAACAAGTTCATTTTCGGCGTGATAACGACCATATGATTCGTCTTGATCTCCATCCAGTCCGCTGGTCAAGTTAGTCAATATCTGCCAGACGTGTTGGATAATTACGTGCACTTACCGCGTTCGAATGTGAGAGGTTCGCTTGCAATCTGGGAAATCATTAGGCACGACGCTCCGCCCCGAATTTCAAAATTGACATACCATGATAATGTTCTCCCGCTTGTCGGCTTTCGACATCTTATAATGCCCCCCTTCAGCGCTTTCACTAAAATCGGTTCCGGACGAAAACCACTATCATGATGTCAATCAAATAGGCATAGCCCGCCAGATTCTGGGACTCACAAGCGACGCCGCCTCGTCCGTCTTCGATGAGATGTAGCGGGTGACCACCACGCTCTCCCCGTCCGTGACGCAAAAATTCATCAAGCTGGGCTATGAATACAGTCAGTAGGAGCACTTGCCCCGGCACGGGCTGGCTGTACCTCGGTGATCTTGAATTCCTCGGCGTATCCATTCAGCGCTGCGACCGTTCCCTCCATCGCTTTCCGTAGCGTTTCGGATGTAAACGACCGAGCGTTGCAGTCGGGGAGCTGGGAACGGACCCGTTAGTACATATCGCGTGAGCCGCCGAGATAAGCACGCACCTTGGACAAGAATAACGCAAACGCCCACTCCGAGTCTAGCGGTGAGACGGCAGTCAGCGCATTGCAGGGATGGGTGCAGATAACGGGTAGAACGCCGAATAGGCGCAGAGTGCATACCTGTGTTGCCCTGCACGACGTCGAAAATGGCGTCCGGAAGATCCTGCTGCAGACGCCGCTTCACCATCGGAAACTCGGCTATTCCGCCGTTATGCATGAACTAGTAGCATCCCCGCTGATCAGGCTAACAGAGCTAAGGAGGACCGAACAAGACATACCATAAGTTTTCCGTGCACAAATGGGTGGCAATTGTCTAGTGACAGAGTACCGGCCGTGGTCGCGCGAACATGACCGCTAAAGACAAAAAAGGTCCGGTTGGGTTAAACCTTGTAGCAAACTTCGAGCGACCCACAATACGAGAGGCGACTTGATCTTTTCCGCTAGCCGCGTCAGGTTGACGTTGTTCCACGCCTTTCGGGGACGTCAGTGAGCCAGCGGGGCATGTTGAAAATAAGCATACGGACTGACAGGAGTAACGGAGGTGAAGATGCATGGCTGGCTCCCCAGCTCTTCGTCGTAGACCGAGTCATACCAGCCTGGCGAGCGTCATTGTGAGCGCAACCTTTCTCCATAGATGGCCAGCTACAACGTACCGACGCCGAATCCATCCCCGTTCATAGGCCGCCGCCTGTCGAGCCGCAGTCGCGAGTCAAAAGCCTGGTTGATGATAGAGTGGCATGGCCGAGTGAGTAGCTGTTTGTGAATTCTGCATCAGCTCCCCGCGTGCCGCCTTCCGGCGAATTCCTTGAGAAGATGACATACATGGGATAACTGGACCGGTGAGGTACCCTTGTATATCACAAAGCGGCACATATGTGCTTGGAGGAGTGGCGGGTTGAGGACTGGGACAAAGGAAAGGATTGACGGAAGCTTATAAGAGCGAAATGTTTTATGACACTCTGACACGCATATGAATGGCTTGATTGGGCGGGGCGCGCGGTGACTATCGCACCTGTGCCTCGTAATTACGTGCGATCGCGCGAGCGCAGGCAATCACCGAGCGTGACTCGATCTAATTTCTCCGGGATCTCTACCTTATTCTATTTTTCTGCACGTCGACTTCCTACATATCATACACTACGTCGTTATTTTTTCTCAGATGAATTCCTTGGGACGCTTCATGGGGTCTCCACCGGCCTCATCGTAAACAAGGCCAGCAACACGGAACGCAAGTTCTACCGGGAACGTGCATAAGCGAAATAGCCAGCATGAAATCCAGCAGCCGGTTTCACTCACCGTCTGCCTGTGCTCTCAACACAGCTTCGGCATAGACTCGCACGACGTCTTCTGTTCCACTCGGCCTAACGAAAGACCTGCCGCCCTCGTATCTCCGGACGAGTTCGTTGATCTTCTCTTGGAGTCCTGGCGGGCTCACTAGACGCCGCTCTGCGTCTTCTGTTTTGAACGCGTTCCTGTCACCAACGACTACCTTCACGAGGCGGTTCGGCAAATCGGCGTACAGCGAATTCCACTCGACTCCTGTGTACGATTTATGCGCCAGAACAACCTCGACCAGAAGCATGTCGGACAAAGCATCGCCGACAGTCTGGTTAATCAATTGTGTCAAGTTGATCAAGTGATTCAACGCAGTTGATTGCGCTGGGGTCGACGGCTCGTGCTTGGCGAGAATCTCCTTTGTGGCTGGCGAGAATAGCACAGTCCCATGACCATTGGCTTCAAAGTAAACTCCAATGCTGTAATGCTCGGCGGCGTGGTGGAGATGCTTCACGCCAGTGGGAACACATTTCACAGGCAGACGCTAGTTTGACGTTCAAGTACTTCCGACACTGACATCATCCAAAAACAAATCTCACCTCTTCGAGGTATTTTGTGGACGCGCCGTTAGCATACGCTGTCTGTACCACGCCAACTTTGATTTCCGACTCCAATCCTGCGAGTTTGACTTGTTCCACTATGAAAGCCGCGACTAACGCTGAGATTTTATCACCATCAAGCATGTGGAATTGGCCACGCTCGTCGAGATAGTAATACATCAAGCGATCGGCATCGCCGTCTAGACTGCATGCTCTCTGGCCAGGCTTCATGACATCCACGAGATTGGGGGGCAATTTCTGCATGGTTTTCACATAATCAGCCCCACACGAGTCGTTAAGCTTTCCACGAGAGACTGTATCTGTGTTTTCTAGAACCAATGGAATGCTCGATCCCAAGTAAGCCTGAAAGTTTTTAGCGGCTATCGCGCCCACTCCATTGGCGCAGTCAATAACAACAGTGTCTGGTGTAGCTTTCCCGGCCTATAGAAGTCTAAAGATGGGACGATAGTGATTTTCAAATTGAGACGTACTATGAGTTTCTTGAACGACGCGCTAAGCTTGGTGTAATAACCGTCTTCTGAATCATCGCCGTAGCTCTCGCTCGTCCCCTTAGTGTTGATTGACTTCACGAGGTAATGCAAGATCGGCGTCGTCGTAACACCGCCATCGCGCGCTTCGACGCCCAGAGCTTTGAACCCGTCTTCCAACGCGGAAATGAGCGCAGGGCCAGAAGGGCGAGTGTCCCGGGCGTAAACCACACGGGCGGGCTTTGAGAGATCGATCTTAGCGCTCTGGACGAGCGCGCTCACCGCCTCGATGAACGCATCGGTGCTCGGGGCGTTCGCGAGCACTGTCGCGTGCGCCTCCCAGGAGGCCTCGAGCATCTCGCCGCGCGGGTCGACGAGCTTCACGCCGTTGTCCTGCGCAGAAAAACGCGTCAAATTATATGCGGATCGCGCAGGTGGCGGGCTACCTGTTCGGGGTTGTGCGAGGCGGTGACCATCACACCAATGGTGCGCCCATCGAGGCGCTTGCTGCGCAGCCCAGCAAGAATACCGACGCGAAAGAGGACGGAATCAAGGGTACTGCCTCTGTAACGTCGCGAGTAATTAGTATGAGTAATCTGGAGGGCATGGCCACATACAGCGTTCTGAAGCCCGCAGTCCCGTACTGGAAGTAGAGGTGAGATGGCTTTGGGTGGGCATCGGCGAGCACTTGGATAGCCTTGATGGGGAGTTCTGGCATGGTGGTTGGAGGAGAAGGTGACTGACGTCGTTGCAGCGCCCGGGAAGGCGATCATCAATCAGATGACCCCTTTTCGGGATAAGTGGAATGCAGTGTCCCTGTGACGCCTCTTATTCTTGACCATCTACACAGCACAACTATGGCCGAAAAGTCAGCAGCGCGGGGCTACCTCCAGAAGGCCGACAAGAAGGCGCAATCGTCAGGCGGCTGGTTCACATCTTCATCGACCAAGTACGAGGAGGCGGGCGATCTGTATCAGCAGGCCGCGAATGCTTTCAAGCTCGAGAAGCTCTTCAAGGAGGCTGGTGACGCCTTTGCCCGGGAGGCAGAGTGCAGGGAGCTCTGCAAAGAGGAGAACGAGGCCGCCAACGCCTGGTGGAACGCCTCCAAGGCCTACAAGCGAGGCTTCCCGGATCGTGAGTGCTACCCCGCGGCTGCTGAACGCACTGGCTGATCGAGCCCGCAGTCGCCATCCAGGCGCTTACGCAGACCATCGTCCACCTTACCCGCTCGGGGCGCTTCAGGCAGGCCGCTGACCGAGAGAAGGAGATTGGCCAGATTTATCTACAGGAGTCGAATGATCTGCGGAAAGCCTGCGAGAGCTACGTCCGCGCTGGCGAGTGGTATGCGCAGGAAGATGCTACTGCGTAAATCCCCTTTCCCGGTACTATTAGCTTGGGCTGTGCATCTAATTTCCTCTGATTCACAGAACGGCCAACGCCTGTTTCAAGGACGCTGCTGATCTCCATGCTGACCTGGGGGAGTACCCCCAAGCCATCTCGCGATATGAGCAGGTCGCAGACCACTCACTAGGGTCTGCATTGACCAAGTACAGCGTCAAGGAGTACTGGCTCAGGGCGGGCCTCTGTGCGCTCGCGATGAACGTAAGTTGTCCCGTCTTCTCTCAACTGTCTTGATCACTGTTTGAACATCTTGCCACAGGACACCGTCACCGCCAAGCGCAACATGCAGAAATACAGCAACCAAGACGTCACATTCGCCTCGACTCGGGAAGCCAAGTTCATCAATGCCTTAATAGAGGCCTTCGAGAACGGCGACCAAGATGCCTTCACGGCTGCCGTGTACGAGTTCGACCAAATCACAAAGCTTGACAACTGGAAGACGTCGATACTGCTCAAGGTCAAGAGAGAGATCGGCGAGGAATTGCGTTTGACTTGATAGGTACACATGTTATGTTAACTTCTACAGGATTTCCCGGGCTACACATTTAATTACATCTACTCAGTCTCTGGACAATCTTTTGCATGCTCTACAACAGATAACGGGCAATGCCATATAACAACCTACAAACATATATTGCAACGCAAACAATTTTTAGGGAGGATAGGTCTAGATTATCAGCATTCTTGCTCCAACCTTGTTCCAAACATGTCCAAGTCAAGTCTAGATTGTGGTTGAAACTGAATCGTTGATTTCAAGGTGACCTCGCCGTCGACCTTTTGTTTGAGGTTATAATTTCCGCCTGGACAGTACCTGAAGCCAATATGATTTGAGGGGCCAGAAAATATACCGTATTTTTTGAAAGACTGTTCAAAAGATTTCCTGCATTATTTTTGTGTGCTCAAAGTACTGGACATGACGGCGCTAATAGTTGGTCTCGACGCGCCGTAAACCAAACAACGCTAAACCACCCCTGCGTCTGCACCACCAAGTCTCCGTCCATGCAATGCCGCTGGAGGCCTCTGTCTCCCCTTTTTCTCTCTTTTAACAGGCGGGTCCTATCGACCCAGGCTCCCGTAGTCCTCAGGCCATACCAAGAAATTTGCCTCACGACGTGCACCGATGCCCTCGCGTCAGGCTCGACGCGCATAGGCGTCTCGCTGCCCACTGGCTCCGGCAAGACAACCGTGTTCGTTTCGCTACTATCACGCATCGCGCCTCCACCGAACAATGTGGCTGCTACGCGCTCTTTGATTGTGGTCAACAGCATCGAGCTGGCGCATCAGTCGGCAGAGCAGGTCAAGCGCATGTTTCCAGAGTGGCATGTGGAGATTGAACAGGGCGCGAAGCACCAGGCGTCGGGGACAGCGGACGTGTGGGTGTCATCTTATGCTGTCGTTGAAGACACATGGACTAGAAGTATAGGTTGACCTGTTTTGCAGGACCATCGCGACCTATCAAACACTCAACAATGAGCAGAGGCTTATGAAGTTCGACAGCAAGATGTTCAAGGCTATCATTATCGATGAAGCTCACCATGCTGCAGCGCCATCGTAAGTGTACATAGTCATTTCGATAAACACGCTTACGCTTGATTTCCATAGGTATCGCCGTGTACTGTCCAAATTCCATAATGACATAAAACATCCCGATGGCCTGGTCATAGACCAACTCCCACACAAGACTCCCATCATTGGCTTCTCTGCAACTTTCAGTCGGCACGATGGAATTGCCCTCGGATCTGTCTTCGAGAGGATAGTATATCACCGCGACTTCTTGGAGATGATCAAGGAACAATGGTCTGTACCTGCCTCGCCAATATGATATTCTAATACATTTGCGCTAACGCCCATATCAATATTCTAGGCTATGCGATATTCGTTTTACCTCCGTCAAAGCGCAGCTTGATTTGTCCAAAGTTCCCATAAACAGCGTCAATAAAGATTTCAGCACAACCGGCCTCGCCTCAGTGATGAATTCAGAATCCATGAACAACGTGGTTGTGCGCTCTTGGATTGATCGAGCATGTAAATCTAATTTTCTCTGTTTGCTCAATTAAAACTAATGTGTATGTTTAGCAGAGCGCAAGTCCACTCTTGTGTTTTGCGTCAATATAGCCCATGTTGTAGAGTTGACAAAAGCTTTCCGGAGCTATGGCGTAGATGCAAGATACATTTTTGCGGCTACACCGCCTGCAGAACGGAAGGAACTTGTGTCTGCTTTCAGGCAAGGAGATTTCCCTGTCCTGGTCAACTGTGGTGGGTAAAATATCAAATTTATATTCTCTTCTCTTGTTAAAATCTATGTTATATAGCTATTCTCACAGAAGGTGCGGATATCCCCAACATCGACTGTGTTGTTCTTGCAAGACCCACTCGTTCGCGGAACATTTTCGCACAAATGGTATGACTTATATCCCATTCTCTTTTTGATCTTGCAAACTTATTTTCCATACACTAGGTTGGTCGGGGCATGAGGTTATCTCCATCTACAGGGAAAACAGACTGTCGAGTGATCGACTTCGTGGACAGCCACAACCGAGTAGGAGGCGTTGTCTCCCTCCCAAACCTCTTCGGTTTGGATCCCGGTGAGCTGGATATCGATGGTACGTTTCGCGCCTGGCATATCTTAATGTAAAAGCAGCTAAATAATCCACACCCATAGACGAAACCATTGATACATTGAGAGCTCGTATCCAAGACCGCAGCGCAGAGCACCACTACAACATGTTAACGAGCCCTGACCCCCCGCAATCTCGCTCTCCCAAGTCAGGCTCTGCTATAGCTCTGGAGGACCTGCCGAATCCTTTCTCCGTCACGTACACCGACCACGACGATGCCTTCGGAATGGTGGAGGAACTGAGCGGCACTGAGCAGAGCATGTCGAGCCCCTACGCGTGGGTCAATTGTGGTGCTGGGATCTGGGTCCTCGAGCTGCACAGGCAGGGGTTCCTGCGTTTGGAACCGGACGACGCCGACCCTAGTGAGGGCTCGGACCCGCCCGCCAAAGGCATCCTATACAAGGCGCGATATACGGCGGCGAATTCCAACCCGAGTATTCGCCAGCCATTTTGGGCTCCGCGGACGCTCTTCAGCGGCCTCGCGCTCGCCCCGGCCATCCGTGCGTGCGATAACTATGTACAGACTAAGCTTTTCAAGGATTCAACGGCTGTGTGAGTATATATCATTTGCTCCGCTGTGTATTACTTGCTTATTAGCTACTCACTGTAGGCTGCGTAGCACCGCTGCATGGCGCAAGCTCCCTGCAACCCCAGCGCAGCGGAATATCATCATCAAAAGGCAGAAATCACACCCCGACGTAGAGCCGTTGTCTGACAGCACGGCACTCACGAAGGGACAAGCTGCGACGATCATCACACGCCTTATACACGGTGCAGGTGTAAGTTCTCTGTGGCAATATTGGTGAATGAAAGATTGCATATGCTTAACATTAATAATGCAGGGGCGACACAAGAAAAACATGCAGGAGAAGGTCCGTGCCCTTAAGAAAGCCAAGAAGGAGGAAATGCGGGTAGACCGCGAATTAGTTCGCGTTGGTGTGTTGCCCGACCTCTGACCTGGGCAAAAACAAGAATAGAAACTACGCCTGGTCTATGAGCGACAGCAGCGGTGAGACAGCGGAGTGGCTCTGGAGTGTCAAAACCGCTGCCTTTTGCGCTGTCGATATCGTGCCGCGCAGTGTCTTGGGACGGTACAGCGCTTGGGGGTTGTGTGCCAAGGTTGAGGCTAGCGCGCCGACAAAAGAGTCACCAGCGCCCGTCACGTTCGCGAGCGCCTCGACGGGCAAGGCGGGGAAGTGTTGAAGCACGACAATCTCCTTTGCCTTGCCGTGCACAACGACGGTCCGCTGGTGCGGGTTGCTGCGTTCGTTGGCCCAGCCGGACGTCACGGCATCCTTAGAGTCAATGTGCATGGCGATGAGCACGCCCTGCGCGCCGCACTTGATCACGAGGTGCTGGAAGAACGGGAGGAGGTGGAGAGCTTTCTGCGCGACACCGTCATCCACGAGGAACGCCAGGGTGCCGGCAGCGGCGTCATGATCAGAGGCGGGCTTGCGCGCGAACTGCTCGAGTTCCATCCGGAAAGCTGAGCCGATGTTGAGGCTGTCGATAGTAGACCACCAGACCGGGTGATCCATTAGCTCGAATAGATCTGATTGCGATGTTTCATAGAGTTGTGTGAGCTCCAGAAGGTTGGGTGTGCAATATGCGATAGGTGCCTGGCTCGACGTTTTGCCTTTGAGAGCAGTCAGGACGGCTGGGAGGATCGCAGTGGATTTAATAGCCGAAGTCGGTTCAAAGAGAATGGGTATGCTTCGCTTATTGCAATGTTGCACAATGTCATCGATGGTGGTGGTGAGCAGGTTTCCATCCAGAGCAACAATACTTGGCGTATGCTCTGGTAGCTGCAGCTGCTCGATGATCTGAATGCAAATACGTATGATCTAAAGCCTCTGCCAAAAAAGAGACAGTGACTTTTACCTGTTTTCCAGTCACCGATTCCATAATGGACATATCTGCAACGCCACCGACGAGTGTTCCGGTGTTATCGAGCACCATGTTGCACACCGCCGTGTCCTTGCCTGTCCTGAGAAGCCCGTCCGTGCGCATACCAAAATTCGACAGCTCGTCGACGAGGAGATGGCCAAATGCGTCGCGGCCGATTGGGGCAAGGAGGATGGTTGAGAGCTCGCGGTACTTGGCCTGCATGATACGGTGCGCTGCCTCAGCGATGTTGCGCCCAACACCACCAAGGGAGATGCGAACAGTCCCCGGTGCGGTGGAGTGCCGCGCGAGGGCAGCGTTGACATTAGGATGCTCTTGTGCGGTGATATCAACGGCGGCGGAGCCGATGACAACGACATTGGGAGAGGGCTATGCAGAGCAATGCATCAGGACAATCAGTCTGTATTTACCGATGGAGCCTCACTAGAAGGGGATGTTTCTTTACATGGTCAGGGAAAGGGAGGGGTTCTGCAGAGGATGTTGTCTTTCCATGGGTCACAGAGGGTAGGGGTGGAAGTGTTGAACTTTCCCTACTGGGATAATTGGGGAGCTACAGTAAGATCATACAAATAGTTGGAATACCAGTTTTCGGAGGAGAAACTACGCATTGCTAACCGACTTGTCTGCCAGCTTCTGGTACTCAACCGCAATTTGGCCACCTAGCAAAGGATGTGAGTCAAAGCAAGTAAAAAATACATAGCATGCCGCGCTCCTCACCTACGAGAGCTGTGTTTTCGAGCAAAGCAGTGTTAGAGGCAAGTGAAGTGCCACCACTGAGCTCCGCAATCCTATCGAGAAGCCATGGGGTCGCGTCCTTGCCGCTTGAGCTGACACCATTCTGTTCTGACTCAGAGACAGCTTGATTGACCCAGTTTTGGATCTTCTCTCCGATGGCTTCGTATTCTTCGGGAATGGGTACTGCAATCAGAGCACCGTTTTGCATGCCTAGCTGCCATTGCGTGTCTGAAGAGGCGTGAGCTGAGCTAGACGCGCATGGACTATAGGTGGCGTACGAAGAATTCTAGCCGCCGTTGCTGGGTCTCTGATATTCCAAGGAACCTGAGCGAGAAGCGATTAATTCTGGAAATTACGTTCCACATCGAGACTTACATGACAGCCACTGTGACGAGAGAAAAATGCTGGAAATTCGCGGGATTCACCGTATGCAAAGGTTGGCACTCCAAGGGTTTCCTGGGTGTTGAATAAGGTCAACCATGGATTTCAAAGTAAAATATGAAAGGACACACCAGATATTCTAGGGTTCTGTAAAAGATCAAGAAATATGAACTATGAATGTTACATTACACTGAAGTTGCGACTGACTTTCTAATATCCAGGATGGACTTGACACCCGATGAAACCAGGCCAACAGGACAGCGAGTGAGCTCGTGTAGATCTGCAGAGACATCCATGGCTGTATTTGACGCGTCAGACGCGTAGAATGTATAGTGAGAATCTCGACACGTACAGTTCTCTCCGCCTCGGTGCACCCCACCAAGTCTGATGACGCGTCAATGATCCATACAAGCGAGTTCGACAAGCGATAGTACTCACCCCCCTGTCGCAAATACCTGCATATTCAGTCAGAAAAAAAAGAACAATGGGCAGTTGAGACGTTCGGCATACCTTGATTCCAGCTAAAGCCGCAAAGACCAAGGTACCGCTGCATGTCGTTCCTAATTTCCAAGGTGGTCACCGTCTGTTCTGGTATCCCTATGACTATGTTGCGACTAACCTCCGTCAGCTTGCGTAGCTATAGCAGCTGCAATATCCCTCCGAGAGACTTTGGCTGGCTTGGACGCCGTCCTGTCAGCGAGGTAATCCAATTCATTGCGCTCGAGCCCAATTTTGACGCGACCACCGATGATACCAATGGTAGCCGGGACCGCGCCAGTGGACCTCACGATGGCCTCGAGCCCGAGTGGGACTTCTAGGCTGTGGGGATAAGGGAGTCCGTGGGTCACC
Source organism: Hypholoma fasciculare (assembly GCA_016801325.1). Classification (NCBI taxonomy): domain Eukaryota; kingdom Fungi; phylum Basidiomycota; class Agaricomycetes; order Agaricales; family Strophariaceae; genus Hypholoma; species Hypholoma fasciculare. The sequence goes on from JAEKIV010000023.1 coordinate 100,424, forward strand.
AGTGCTGTCTCAAGCGCCACGACAGGCTTGTTGTGTGCAAGGGCCTCCTCAACTTCGGGATGGATGTCTACGGGGGCATCTTTCGCTCGGAGAGCACGCAAGTGGGACAAGGACGAGATCGAGCGCCGTGTGACGATCCTGGAGAGGCTGGATCCGCGGGGGAAATGCATGATTTAGACTATTTGAGCCTTTGTAGTCGTCGTTCAACGTCAACGTTGACGTTGAGCACCAAGTCACGATGCCGCGCGAGCCCAATTGAGTAGATCTTAATATAGGGTGACTCACACCAACCGAGATAACATAGGAAACATATGCACATCAACCCGTTGTCAATTGGTTGTCAAATACTTTTAGATTCCACCTCGACTTCGACTTCGAATAAACCACAACAACCGACGAGACCAACTACAGCACTTTGCAGTCATCATCGACCTGTTCTTCCACAGCTCATCGACATCGGCCTCCTTCGCCCTTCTGGTGACTTTTATAGCGTTTTCCTCAAGTTTTCCTTGCTCATCGCGACACTCCTCCGGGCTGTTGATCAAGCTATCCTTGAATTATCTGATTGTTCTCGCGAGGACATACTGATAGGGGTTTCGTTCTCCTGACGCGCCGCGCTAGCCAAGCAAAGGAATGGACGACTGAATTTGAGGTATGGCATACCTCTGACGCGGACCAGACAGTGTGTTCTCTGGCTATGGTATGTACTAATAGTCGCGCGGGACTAATTGTTTCCACTTACAAGTTTTGACTCGTCCCAAACAAGTCTACCTCCCGTATCGATCGAAGAGGCCAGCAGGTGGTATATTCCACATCGCGACTGGTACTTCCAGATTTACGTATGTCGCATGAGATACATTGAGTATTGTTTTCCAGGAAGGAATTTGCTGACACCTGTCCAAATATAAGGCTTGGGTGGAGAGCTTTACCATACTGGAATAAAATTTAGCGCAACACATAATGTTCAGGCTAGCGCGAAAAGTTTTGAATAGGAATTATGAAGCCTTGGAGAGTGAGGCCGCGCTGTTAAATAGTTTATCATAGATAAGATGGATTATTTCTTGATAGAATAGATGCTAGAAGACATTATAAGTTAGAAATGCACCACCTCTGAGCACAGCCAAGGGCTCACCTAGTTTCAACTTAAACATCTGAAGGCTTCAATGGTAACTAAAATTCCAGCTCCGGTGATAAAAGCGGGCTAGCGGTGCCCTCGCTGCCGAAGATGCTACCTGAGACGACGGAAGAAGAGGTAGGGAGAGACAGAGAGTATGGCATACGCCGTCGCGTATTATGACGGCGACTCCCACGATCGACCGTGACCGAAATAGATCAACACGACGGCGAGTCGGCGACCACTCGCGCTTACACGTCGACAATAAATTGCCCGCAACATCCACATTCTTTTGCCCGCCCACTCACCCTCCCGCTATGAGCGTCGTCTATGTTCTCGCCCTGCATATCTTTCATTTGGTCTACGCCCTCTTTCTCAGAGTCGATTCGCTCAAGAAGCGATACTTCGCGTCGCCTCCGCAGCAATTGACGGCTACTCGTCTCCGAGTGCCCAAGCACCTCGCCATCGTATTCGCGTTAAATCCTTCAATTCCGGCGGAACTGTCGCAAGAGGCTCTCACAGAGAGCGTTGTCAATGCTGTGGAGTGGTGCCGTACCATCGGAATAAAGAAACTGACAGTGTACGAGGAACACGGTATGCGTCGCCAAGTTGAATGACTCGACCTATACTCACTTGGCTTCAGATACGCTCTCAAAATGCACCCAAGCCCTCTGCGAACGCCTTCCAGTTCAGGATCATGAGGTCGACTCTAGTGAATCCGAAGTAGACTACCCCTTGACTCCACCACCCTCCGATCATTCTGAGTCGCGTCCAATTTCGCCCAGTGATATACCGCGAAACTGCACTCCTATGATAAAATTGCGTATATCCGAAGGGCTTACCCAGAAGCGCCCGCAGAAGGAGCAAAAAAAATTGTCGAAACGGCGGCAGCAGTTTCATGGGCGAAGTAAGTTTTCAGCGCTGTGCATGGGCGTCAATGCGAACTGATTGTTTCAAATAGCGCTGTCGACGAGCTCCTCCAAAAGCGATCTTTTGCTTTGCATGATTTCTGCTGAAGCCTCCAAACCTGCAATAGCAGCGGTAGCCCAGGCCCTTGCTGAAAAAGAACGTAGACGCGTGGACCGCGACACGACTCATCCTTATAAACTTAGCGTTGGAGACCTAGATCAGATATTAGAAGGTCAGTTTTTCCTGCTATAATTACTTGACATCAAATATTTTTGACTCACCGCCTCCTCAAAAATAGACGAAGATGGGCTTTCGTCGCCAGATTTCATGATCATCCATCCCCTTGACACTTCATATTCATCACTCGCGCCGCCCGAACTGCATGGTTTCCCCCCGTGGCATATCAGGCTGACTGAAATATTGTGAGTTAATGTCCGCGGACTCTAAGTGTCAAGTGTTGATAGCTGGTTATAGTCTAAATTATCCCCGCGACAGCCGTACTCATTCGTTGTTCAACTGGCGGCGCTCATCCCTGCCGATCCCTCTCGATGAATTTGGATTCAGGGAGGCCTTGGATGAATACGCGTCTGCTGAGATGCGGTTCGGTAAATAACAAGCAATCTATAATTCCTGTAATTTTCTATCATATATTCTTAATATCCTGGATGCAGATTCTGGGTTGCCAATTGCTACATTCGAAATCGTGTTGAAAGCCGCAATTCACAATCTGAAGTTTATCAACAAGTCATTCGTCGTCTTGAGTGGACCACTCCAGTCGCTCCGCCTGATTTTGAAGAATTGGCGAATCGTTCGAGAAAGCCACCGCACTTGCGGCAACAACAGATGCGAAGTTGGGTCTCGGATTGCTACCATATTATTCGCCGCCGCTCACCTACAAAACCGATCAAGTGGAAATGACATCGCCGCTCATAAGTAGTGGCATCTCTCGTTTCATCGGCGTCTTGGCGCGCGTAAATCGCGCTGAATCCTCAACAGGAAAACAGGAAGCTCTAAACACCAAATTTGAATTCTACGCCTCGCCGCTCAGTAGGCGCTACTGACATCAGTAATCGGACAGAAGGCATCTAGGAGCATTTGCCATGCTGAGTTCTCCGGTAAGAAGCCGCCAGCCCATCCATTGCAAGTCGTGAATCAATTGGCTTCGAATTTTCGTCTAAATTGATCAGTGGCGCAGACATCATTGACCGTTGTACTTGCAAAATGCCTATCTCCCGCATGTAAGGCTATGAACTCAGCGCTGATATGTGGTTATTTAAAACTGGATAACCCCGTATATTTCCGGGCATTCAATTGGCTTGGTCTTGGTCGGCGCCTTGGCTAAACCAATTCAAAGTACGTTGTTCTCTTTGCCGTCTTTGTCAAAAATAACTTACAAGAATCAAATGCCCACATAAGATTTAAACAATAAAACGTGGTTCGCGTCGCTTACCTGTGGGTCCAGTGGCTTTCTCTCGACCAACAGAATAAAGGCGCCTACGCTTACTCATAACTCCACGAAAGTATTGGGATCAAATGCTTGATTCTGGTTAAATGCAAATTTGTAGCTGCCAGCGCACATAGCCTATATCAGAGGTGCAGTGTCGGGACTCGGCATACTTGATGTGCGATAGAAGAAGCACAGCTCGTAAGTAGTGGCAGGCAGAGGCTGACCCCGGGATGATGGATTTTAATTTTAGGGTCGGATCTGACCTGCATCCGGCTGCCGGCACATCTGGCAGATCTGGGAGTGTCAAAACAAAGAATCCCTCGACGACCATCTGGACCATCAGGCGGTATGTGGGGTTTACATAGCGCAACTGCTTTCGTATATAGACATGGCCAGTTATGCTTCTCACCCCCACAAACTCACCTGTCCCCGGCCCTAACCAGCACTGAAAAACATGTCCGACGCAGGCTCGCATTCCACTCATCGGTCTTCTCTTCTTCTACGCGAATCTGAGAATGGGAGCTCCGCCCGTACCAGTCCTAGCCCGAGCCCCTCTCGATCGGCACGTCGCTCTCTGACGGCCCCAGAGTTCTCTGACGATTCCCGAGCGCCCAAATTCAAGCGAATCGTCGTCTTATGTGATGGGTAAGTAGCACCCGGTCTTGGCTACATCTGTTCGTCTACGATCGCATCCATGCACGACTGATGACTCTTCTCGATTCAGAACCTGGGAGAATGGCGTCGACGATCCGGCTCCTCAGAAAGAGACGTATACCAATGTACTGGTATGTCATTTGGCTTTGGGTATCGCACGCATGGTCACATTGCTGATCGCATTTGGCATCTGTCAATTAGCGCTTATCGAGGGCTCTGCATCATGAGGACCATAGACCAAAGGGAGATGCACCAGTCACGCAGGTCGTGTACTATCAATCGGGAGTGGGCTCCGCAGATAACATCTACTCAAAATACGTCGAGGGTGCGTTCATTGAACTATGTTGTAGTGATAGCTTTGCTGAATTTCTGCTCAGGGACGACGGGTGACAGTCTTCGTAAGTGTCGATTTTGCGTGCTCAATGCAAAATGTACGTGCACAGAAGTGAATGTCTCTTTTGCAGCCCATAAGGTGGAAGAAGCGTATGCATTTATCGCACAGTAAGCTTTTTATGTTGCAGTAGTCTCCTATGAGGCTTACACGTCTTTCGTGTTTAGAAACTTTAATCAGGGAGACGAGGTGAGCGTCATTACTTTAATTAATGTGAATATGATAGACATCTGATTGTCATTTCAGATCTACCTATTTGGTTTTTCGCGGGTAAGGAATATCGTGATGGGATTCATAGGCAATTTTAAAGCAGTCAATTTGACTATTACAGGGAGCTTATACAGCTCGTATGATCGCAACGCTTATAGTAAGTTCTCTCATCTCACTGGGTCTCGAACAGATTTAACAGGAATTGGTTTTACACATGTGCAGGGGGAAATTGGCATTCTTACGCGCTCAGATATGGACAAGTTTGGTTATATATTCGAACATTTCCAGAAATTAGGAACATGCGACAACCAAAAAGGTGACCACTTTTGTCTCCACCTCTGTACCACATATGAATATTCCGTTTCTTTCCAGAAAAAGATGCCATAGGGGCCATTTTAGCACCTTACCGTGATCCCAATTCTCTAGGGCATAAACGGGCAGCCTTTAGGAAGGGCGATTTTACCATTAAGTGTGTCTACGCTTTTGCACATGAAATTTAACTGTGCCGCCGGCTGACGAGGTTCACTCTTTTTTAGATTCATAGGAGTGTGGGATACCGTTGGCTCACTTGGGCTTCCGCGCGAAATTGACCCCATGCGCGAGAAGAGACGCCTACTATTCGGTCTCCCGGATAATCTATTGGGAGAACACATCGAAGCCGCGTACCAAGCTCTTGCAATAAATGAGATGAGGGAAGACTTTGTAAGTTCAGTCCGGACACACGAGGCTCGGTCGTACGCTGACGCCGATATGCCTTTTATAAGGAGTGTGCCAAGTTTGTTCAGACCGCTGCCGGGAAAGCGAAAGGCCAAATTCTAAAACAGGTGAGATAACGGATAACCCTGGTCGAGTCGCCGGTCGTATTGATGCATTGTTTTCATTTCTCCAGACCTGGTTTTCAGGTGAGTAGCATCGAAGGCAGAGAAGTGCCGCGGGTTGACCTATCCCGGTTCTTCCAGGCTGTCACGCCGATGTTGGTTACATTCACTCACGTCGCTATTCAGAAATGACGGCTAACTCGTTCATTAGATAGGGGGTGGATATCTCGAGCACGACCTCTCTGACCTTTCCCTGATCTGGATGGTGGCAAGTGTCCAGTTCTATTAATATTCGGCCGTGATCACTAATCGTTGTACCTTTTAGGCAAACGTACAAAAGTACCTTTACATTGACGAAAAATATCTCTGTCAGCTGATACGGCCTGTCGCTCCGTGGGGGGAGCAGAAACCACACAAGTGAGTCCCCATCGCCATTTTGGTTGCACGCCATCGTTAAACGTCTCGTAATTAGCTCAAGAACAGGTGTCTTCGAACTTTCATTCAAGTGCCAACGGACATTGCCCTCATCTCCAAACAAAGAAACGAACGAAACAGTACACAGCTCTGTAGTTCGGCGAATGCAGGGCATGTCCAAATTGCCAAAGGCGCTGGAAGGCCTTAAGCGCAGTGTTGAAACGTACCCCTCGCTCGTTGAAGAGCTCATGGAACTGGAACAAACAGTTTACGATCGGTGGGGACTTATCTTGGATGCCAGTGCCAGTCAGGCGTATGAAGCTAAACTGCGACAAGCTAGAGTGAAAATTAACCAGATCGAGCGGTCTGCGCTGAAGAGAATGGGAACAGTGTTCAACTCGCTCCGACGCATGTCGCAAGGCTCAAGCGACTTTTTAACGAGTTGGATCTGGACTTGGAACAGAACGACCACCACCACAAGCGCAGGCGCAACAACAGTTAGCACAAGCGCGAGCACAAGCGTCACTGTCCAACCCACGAACATAACCACAGACAATGAGTCGAACTCTAGATCGATTCCGCATACTGCGAAAGAACAAGTCAGCATCTCTGAAGCAAAATTCGAAGGGCAAAATCGAGAGGGGCAGCAGACCATCACTAACAGCACCACAATAGTGATTCAGTCCCCGAGTCCTACCTCATGACGTGTCCGCACCCTAGGTATTTTATTTAATGGCACTTTTGGCATCTACGATATTCTAGCATCTCGCTCACTGCATCTTGTATCCATAAAACTGTCTGTAATATGTATCAATTGATTTTTTTGATATCCATTTTGCGTCTGTCGACGCCTTGCCCAATGTTATTAGGCGTCTACTCCGCATCGTGTGAATAATGCGTCTGCCTCTCATCGAGGGTGGGATGGGAGTTGAAATATTGGGCTATCCTACACATAATTGACATGTTTTGCTTGTCAAAAAAATGCACGGTCATTTCGGATGCTTCAAAGATGGTAAGGAACATCCACTGGCATGTCTCCGTCTACTTGTATTGGAATCGACGTCGTTTTCCATTGGAAATTTCCTTTAGGTCATGCGTCGCCTTCTTGGTGTGAACTTCCTCATTCTATCTGCCAGTGGAGGTGTATGCACTGTCATATGATAAGGTCCCCGCGCCAGAGGTGGCAGTACAAGAAATCAGAACTAAACAGATAAGCAGATAATAAATTGCCAAGTACATGGAATGCTCCTGCAATGAATGTGGGAATATGTCAAAGATCTATTTTCCGGTAGCTGTTTTCCGCCGTTAAATGGTGTGCCTCGGAATTTGGAGAGGTCTTTCCACAAAACAAGTTCGATACGTGTTGATAACGGAATTATATTCGATTACAGGGCTAACGATAGACTTCTAAGTATCGTCAGTTGGAAATGGTGTGCACACTTTCGATGGGATTCGCGTAAGCAATATTGTTAAAGATGGACCCATATTCTCGTGCATAGAGTCGAGCTGTTAAATCGAAATAACACGGAAACAATGATTGGATCTGTGCCAGTTTTCCCAAGAGTGAGTAAATAGCTTGTATAACAAGATAGCTCGTTCCGGAAGAGTCACTTCCGCGATCACATATTCTTTTTCCACTTCGATTCTGTTTTTGTAATATCATCAGTTTTCCATTCTGATTTTTGAATTGTCGACTCTTAAATAAGATGAAGGAGCAGCAAACTGTCAAAAAGCGTGCAAATTTGTTTGATCGTTGTGTGGCACTAGCAGCCAGGCATTGAAGAAATGCAACGGAATATTCTGGAGGCTGGCCTCCTCAAAAGTTGTCTAACAGATTTTAACGTTCTGAAACAGAGTACAGTTATTCTCCCCAAAAAATCGGATTTCCTTCATCGAGAAGTCGTCCTTGCAGACCAATTGCAGGACTGGAGGTCGCCTGAAGCGCCACGCCAAATTCTATAAATATCCTAATCTATAAATAGATGTCAATACTAATCATCTGGCATATCACGTCGAGCGCCTTGCGAGCGCCCATTACTTGGAGTGGACTCGGATTAGCCCAGGAAATTCTGCTTCTCTACCTTCTACATAACCTCTAGATAAATTCATGGCTTTTGGACATTTAGCGGACCGAAATTTGAGAGATACTCCTGTCCAAGTAACTGCAAATCCGAGTCAACGAAATACTGTTGCAGTGTAGTGTCCTGGTGCGAGCGCTACTGCCTGTGTATTACTAGAAGGTGATCACAATTCTCACAAAGAGCAAAAGTGATAGAAAGAGAAATAAACACGCGCCATTGCAGAAGACGCTCGTACCTCGTGCCACTCCCACGCGTCAGGAGCAATCGTTGTATCCCGATGCGAAAGGTTCTAGCATTGCGTGCTGCTTCTGAATGCACCAGTCACTTTTCAGCGATATTACAAATCAGATTGCGTATCCGAGCAGAGGTTGTGCATATTCACCTTTCCTGCCAGAGTAATTTCCCTGACCCCCTCTACACGCCCGCTCGGAGCACAGGATATTTGATCTCAGACTAAGATCTGGATTTTGATATGGCAGCATGCACCGGCGCCGGGCGAAAACAAGAACCTCCATCAGGCTGTGTTTGTCCGCACATTATGGAGCTATTTATTTGAACGAAATCGAAAAATATCCCTCCTTCCTATCCTCAACTATTTCAGGCATGTCCAATACGAAACCTTCGACCGCCTTGCCCTCGAACCCCTACGCTCCCGCCCAGTTACCGACATCTGAAGCGGGGAGCATGAGTAGCACCTGGACTCCCTCGCAAGCGCAACACTCTGCCACAGTCCCTGAGCTTTCGAGAGAGCGCACCATCGCTGAAGGCAAACGGAGATCTTTCAAGAGGATTATCGTTCTATGTGATGGGTAAGCGAAGTCAAAGCTAGGCGGGGCTTGAAATATGCTGCGGCAGTGGCTGACGACACTCCTTGCATCCCGCCATTACAGAACTTGGGAAGACGGCATCAGAGACCAGCAACGATCGCGCTACACCAACGTTTTGGTTCGTCGTTTTGCCTATACTTACTATGGTCGTAGCTGCATCATGACCGACATCCACCCCCGGTGTCCGGCAGCGCTTAGCCCGGTCCTTGCATCATGAAGACAGCAGAAGAGAAGGAGAACCACCCATTCCTCAAGTCATATTTTATCAGTCTGGAATAGGCTCAGGAAATAATTTTTACTCTGAATACGTCGAAGGTGTGTCTGGATGACTCGCACGCTGTGATTGCGCTCACTTTTCGTCGACGTCATTTCATCGACAAAAGGAACAACTGGCAGTGCTCTTCGTACGTTACGTGCTTTAGTACTACGTAAGCGTATGTAATAACCGGGGGATATTTTCAGCCGATAAAGTGGAAGATGCTTATGCATTTATTGCCCAGTGAGTGTCTCGACGGTGATAATTGACGCAGTGCTTATACAAATTTCTGACGCCTTTAGTAACTTCATCCCCGGAGACGAGGCAAGCGAAGGATGTTTTCTGGTGATAAAGGAACAGTGCTGATTGTAATTGCAGATATTTCTGTTTGGGTTTTCAAGGGTGAGTGAAGCAACCTCAGTGCAGTACATACCTGCGTCGCCGAATTTACATCGTAATGCTAGGGCGCATACACAGCTCGTATGATTGCCATGTTCATAGTGAGTCCATCCGAGAGTAGGATGAAGTGACAAGGAATTGACAAAACTATTATATGAATCTAGGGAGCAATTGGTGTTCTTACACGTAAGGACATGGACCACTTCGGGTCTATATTCCTCAGCTTTCAAAAATTGGGGATATGCAAGAAAGACGATACAAACAGTGACTTTTCTGTCCCTTTGTCTTAAAAACGACGTTCTGAGATTTATTATCGCAGAAAGGATAAGTCTGGAAGCTTTTTTGGCTCCTTGGCGTAGTCCTGACTCAGAGGGACATAAACGGGCAACGTTTGGAAAGAACGGTTTCACTATTAAGTGGGTTGGATCGTTATTGCTGTAATTGTCGGCTGATATTTCTACCAGGTGTGTGGGCGTATGGGATACCGTTGGCTCACTTGGACTTCCTCATGAAATCGATCCCGCGCACAAAGATAGGCATCAGCTATTTAGTTTTCCAGATTGTAATCTGGGGGAGCACATCCAGAGCGCGTACCACGCTCTCGCTGTAAACGAAATGCGTAAAGATTTTGTACGTTCGAATTTTATATATTTTTTAACATGTTTAAACATGGCATTTATTATAGGTATGCACCAAATTTATTCAATCCGATGCGGGGAGAGCAAAAGGACAAATTCTGAAGCAGGTGAGCTCATTTGAAGTGGATTAATTATGATATCGAGTCCAAGCCTTGATGCTTACCATCTTTGTTAGACTTGGTTTTCTGGTGAGTTATATTGAAATTCACGAACGCGCCCCGACTCAACAATTTCGATGTACCTATAGGTTGCCATGCAGATGTTGGTCTTCCTATTTTATTCTGTGACTTGATGGCTGTTAATGCATCATATCTTCTAGATTGGAGGTGGATATCCGGTTCACGATCTGTCAGACGTTTCTTTGATCTGGATGGCGGTGAGTTTCTCATTGATCAAGTTATGGTATTGATCGTTGATCAAAATACCAACACCTAGGCGAACGTTGAAAAAGATCTTTGTATCGATGTCGATTATCTACGAAGTCTGATGTATCCTGTCGCACCATGGGGGGTGCAGATTCCACGTGAGTATGTATAAATTGTTAGGTCCTTGCCCGATCTGATTTGAACATATCACTAGTTCTCGAACGGGAGTATTCGCACTCACCTTCAAGCTACAACGGACCTTGCCAACTTCCCCCAACCCCAAAACGAACGAGACGATTCATGCTTCCGTCATTCGCCAAATTCACCACAAAGCAACCGGGGCACTAGAAGAGCTTGCGAAAGCCATCACTGCGCACCCCATGCTTGTAGCCGAGTCCATGCCGCTTGAAGATCTCATCCGGGAGACCTGGCCATACGACCCCAGCTCACCTGGCGCACAGGCCTACGAATCCTCTCCAAAACGCCTTCTTCTTGAGGAGGTGCCGCCCTCGCCCGCGCAGGCCTCCCAGACGGAGAATGTTAAGGGGGCTCACACAGAGTCGTGGTTCACCTCGCTCGTGCGCTCTGTGTCTTCGAGCTCGAGCGGAAGTCGGAGCCGCAGCAGTATCAGCACGAGTAGCATCAGCACGAGCAGCTCGACGCAGCCCACGGACACAGAGGGGCTAGATTCGAGCTCAAGCATGGAAGTGGTGAAGAAGAGCGGAGTCGCTGTTATTGCTACAAGAATAGGACCCGACGGGAGGAAGGTGAACGCCGTGGCTAACAGCACAACGGTAGTGGTCCACTCCACAGCCTCGTAAGCTCGTCTGAAAGTGGGCAAGGCCTTGTCAGGGTGTTGAGAGTATTGCCTGCTGGTCGTCACATTGCATTATTTATGGAATCATCTGTTATCGGTTTGCCTTTTTTTATCCACCTCGCTACGTCTATATTTTCATGGAGACATTACAATCACATCCCAACCTTTACGAGCCTGCACAAGTAGAAATTAAATACTATCATGTTATTTATTTACTTGAGCTACTAGGCACGACGTAGTGCTCTTTAGTCTTTAGAAAGTTGGGGCGTGGGCTGACGGCTGCCTCGCAAAATATATAGTGCGGCCAATCGCTGATCGGGGCGATTCGCCGCGAATTCGACACAAAGGTCCCTCGGTGTGGTGATGATGGCATGAAATATTTCACCAAGGCGTTGCCCTTGTATTTGAACCTGAACCTGAAGCGCTGAAGCCTTACGACCTCGGAATGAGAGTCATGCACATACTAACCTCTTAATTCTTCTGATTGAGCTGTGCAAGGTTTTAACTACATATCTCAGAGATGAAACGTGTTCAAGAACTCATGACAATCATGATCTTAAATTCCGGTGCCTAATACTTCATAGGGAGTACGAATGTCGGATCCAATACAACGTAGTAACGTGCATGAAGCTCGTAGTCTCATCTAGTCAATTTATACAAGCGTAGAGCCGCCATGAACATTGATCCTTTCTCCCGTGATGTATCCACACCTGGTTTTTCAAGAAATCAGCTGCATGACAATAAATGGGGTGTAATTAACGCTTACTTCATTAAAAACATATACGCTTCTGCAATCTAGTACGCAGTGAAGTGATAAGCGGTAGAGAAATTTGATTATTCAAATTAAGGTACGTACCTCACTCGGTACTCCAATTCGCTTTATGAGCTGTCTGCTCTCAACTGAGCGAGAAAAGTGCTCCTTGGTTTCCTCAGAGAAATGGTCCCAGAACTATTTCGCTGAAATTAGCACGCGCATTTTCTGGAATTAAAACATGAGAATCGGTGATGAAACTGACGAACCTCTGTGTCAACCTAAATAGAATTCCGGCTGTTAGATCGCTGAAATGACCCAAAGAAATATTCAAAACTACCCACCGCTCCAGGAGCGACGAGATTGACCCGAACAGGGGCTAAATCAACCGCTAAACCTTTAGTAAGACCCTCGAGCGCTGCGACAACGCCTCCTGCTACGGATGTTCCCGGACTGGGTTTTATATCCACGGTCCCTATTCTGCCTTTCAGAAAACTTCGAGATGCGAGGCAAATTTATATACCGGATGTCAAAATCAGCGAACCCCCGGGATGGAATTTAGCGCTCTGTGCGAGGATAAACGGACCCCAAAATCGGACAGTGAACGATCAGCGTCCGTTTGAGAAATAAAATGGTAGCTCACAGCTATAGATTTCTTCGGTCGGTGGCTGTCCACTAAGCAAGCTCTGCCCGAGGTCACCGCTTGTCCACGCAATATGGTCGGCTGGGCCGATGCGAGCCGCAAAGTCTTTGATAGCGGCGGCGTCTTTCCCATCGAGAACCTCCCCGCGCACTTCACCGGGAAGCTTGTGGGATTGGAGGCGCTCGACAGCTTTTGCCACGCGGGAAGCATTGCTAGAAGCGATGATCACGACGCTTGCCAGCGATCGGAGAGACGCAAGTGCGACTCCAAAGCCGATTCCGGACGAGCCGCCGACGACCACTACCGTCTTGTTTTGTAGAGTTGCCATAGGTAATTTTCTTTCGGGTGATTGCTGAATTTGCAAAGAAAACTGAAACTATCGAATCGATTTTAAACCGTCAATTTTATACCCAGAGAATCGATATGTGATATAAATAAAACGCAAAGCGAGGCTTAAGTTGGGTTCAAGCCGAATGAACGCGTCACCAGTGCCACTAGCCATGCCACAATTCTCCCGAGCTATGACGCACGATTTTTCAGCTTCCTTACAAACCATCTTGTCAGCGTACCTCAGTCAACCTTCTTCCAATAATTAGTACGCTCGCCTTCAAGTCTCAAAATCATGCCAGAAGCAGGTGCGTTTTGACGCCGGAGCTGTATTGAATTCCGAATGAAAATTAAAACGTTGAATTCAGTGGATACGATGTTCGGTGCACGAAGTCTGAGTATTGAGTTGTGTACAGCTAACATGTATTATGTAGATAAATTGAGTTACATATGTCCTTGTTAATGAATTTAATGCTAGTGGAAATTAGATTACTGCCTGTAGAGGTCACTACAACTTGAAATGCAGGGAAGGAGCGGTGCTCGGTGCCTTGAACTTAATGCCACACTCAGGCTGGTATTTGAAAAGATAATAAAAACTGCATGTTTGGATGGACACCTGAAGCACGGAAATAGTGGCTTGTTACAATGTGGATTGAAATATGTACTAGTATATCCCTTGAATGTCAGAGCACACAGAAACCTGCCCAAAAATTTGTATTCAACTCCCAGTATCAAAACTTCCCTACAGACTTCTGATTGCCCAGGAATTCTCCCTGCGTAACCTACGTGCTAAAGCCATGTCCTTGACTTGAAGTGTCACCCGTTTGCCATGGATTGTTGCCATGATGGAGTCTTGAAAAAGCTCGACGAGGTACGCTTCGCTAGCTTCCTGAAGCGCATTAACCGCCGAGCGCTGGAAGCGCATAGGCACCTGTTAAGTGTATCAGTGGGTCAGCGCTAAGCGTAAAGAGTTTTCAACGTACCCTATTATAATTTGCCGCAATCTCTCGTACCAGACGCGCGAATGGCATCCGTCGTATGAGTAAATCCGTCGATTTTTGGTATCGTCTTATCTCGCGTAGAGCGACTGTACCCGGGCGAAAGCGGCGCGCACGTTTTTTCTGCAACATTGAAACTTGCTTCGTTGTTTTCCCCCCTGTCTTGATTGATATGCCTTTCTATAAAGGAGTCGGGAAACGTGCAAGATAGTAGGAAGAGGAGGAGAGTACCTTCTCGGGGGCTTTCTGCTCGTCTTCGGAAGACTTGGAAGTGGTAGACCTTGTACGGGGGCGCGGAGGACCACCTCTTGAGGGCTTTGCTACCTGTCCAACTTTGCGAAGGACCCTCAGGGGGGCCGCAGGTTTACCGCCTAGTATGAGAGCGGGGTGAGTGGGAGGCGCATGCGTCCAAGGTCTGATAGATACTTACCAGTGGACTTTCGGGCAGTATTTTTTGTACGAGCCATTATATGGAGGTGTGCACCTGATGTGAAGAGGGTGGTATGGATGTGGTAGGCACTGGAATAGTGGTTATGATGCTGGCTGACGACTCAGAGCAGTGCATTTTATATAAGAGTCATCGTCGAGCTTAAAGGGAAAATATTTCCTAGCCATAGAATAAACAAAAATAAGCTCTATGATCAACGAAAAACAAGCTTTTGACATACCTTAAACAACGTTTCATGGAGAATCCTGTACGATTTGGAATTGATCGGCGCGGCGCGGACATTCGTGTGGGAGATCACATCGATCACACTTGAGATAGACATGCGATTGCCTTTTTTGGACTCCTCAAGGTGCCATCTGGCATCTGATGATCTGAAAGAAAACATCTGGGAATATTTTACTGCTTCGACCTAACATTAGCTTTAAACTGGTATGAATGGGATCCATGAAGACTGTGATTAGAAATGAGTGTATATGTGTCCAGTGTGCCATACTAACCATGCACTTGTCATGCCCCCACCAGTGATTGACTCAGACTCGCACAATGAGACCGGGAATCATATACAGTGCTGCAATACTCACCTACCTGTAAGATGCTGTATATTGTATACGATATTGATATTGTGTTTTATATTAAATTTCAGTATTTTTTGCTCTTCTGATAATATTTAGCAAGTACAAGGGGATGTCATTCCAAACGACGTTACGAACACAGTTTACTCCCACAGATGAAGCAAGGGTTTCAAAATCAATTGAACGGAGGATGGACTTACTACTGATTTTTTTCTATCTTTCTCTCGGATCTCTTTACCTCGTGCATACGCGAGTCTCGCCAAAAGAGCCTGATGCCTGCCATATTTCAATCTTCCACGTGTGGCAGGTCCTACTGCTCAGAATTGTCCTCTGACAGCTTATCCTTATTTATTTAAATTAATTCTCTGTCCTCAGAGCCTCCCATTATTTTTCTGCTGCGTAATCACAAAATATTTTATAATACAGCTCACTGAACCAATGTGCGGACAGAGCTTCGTGAACACAATTATATGGTCAAGGCTTTCGGAGTCCAGTTTTTAATATACATATGAAACCCAGCCCACTAGCAAGGTAGCATGACATTTTAGCTCTTATTTCAGTGTGAAAGAAATTCTTTTGCACAGCCGGCCTCCGTGGTATTCGGCCATGTCGGACCGGTGACGGCAGTGGGAATTATCATCATTGTTTTCAGTTGAGTTGACACGGTTGCTCCTGAGAACCATTTCCGAGTCCGTACACTCATGACGGACGACCATCTGTTGACGAACTCCCCACAACAGCTTGATCCAAGACATGCTGGGGGCCTTTTTTCCCATGCTTCCAATACCCTTATCCAAGGCGGCGCATTCACCGTCCACAATGATATACGTTTCGTTGAGAGCAGTAGCCCAGGGCGCTCCACTAGGATGAAAGGTAGATACCCGCTGCCTCAGTACTGATATGTATGGCTCATTCAACAATAAACCTGCTCAGATCCTGCATTAGAGGCTCTGACAGAGCATGTTGCCACCTCCGCATTCCACAATTCTGGACATCGGGTCGATCCACCTCGATGCCACGAGAACACCCGCCAGGCTGTCCTGGACGAGATAATCACCTGGATTCTGCGGGATACAGCAAGAACTGCCTGGATCATGTGGCTAAACGGAGCTGCAGGGGCGGGAAAGTCAGCGATTTGCCAGACGATCGCAGAGCTGTGCATAGAGCAGGGTGTGCTTGCGGCCAGTTTCTTCTTCTTCCGCACCGACTCAACGCGCAGCGGTCTGTGGCCGCTTGCTGCGACGCTCGCTTACCAGCTCATGCGCCTCTGCCCGGCGACGAGGAACCTCATACTCGAGAGCATTGCCTCGGATCCCCTAATCTTCGAGCTGACCTTTGAAGCTCAATTCGATAAACTCATCGTCAAGCCGCTTCTTTGGCTCAAGCATTCCGGACAGATGGCCGACCGAAAATGGAGATTTGTCTTCGTCATAGATGGTGTCGATGAGTGCATCAAGCACTCCGAGCAGGCCACATTGATTGAGGTCCTCACCCAGTTCCTTGCTGCGAAAAATCTACCGGTGCTCGTCCTCCTTGCCAGCCGCGCGGAGAACCAGCTCAAAATGGCCCTTGGTGCACCCAAGGTGACTCGAATACTGCGCCGCATACCGCTAGACAGCGACTATCAAGCCGACAAAGATATTCGCTTATTCTTGTCTGACCGGTTTGCAACAGTCAAGGCCACGCACCCGATGAGCCAATTCCTCGAGCGCGATTGGCCCGCGGCAGCGTGCGTGCAGGAGATAGTGACCAAGTCGTCCGGGCAGTTCATCTACGCCTCCGTCGTGATGCAGTTCGTGTGCTTCCCGCGATGCCATCCCTCGCGGCAGCTCGAGATCGTCCGCGGCCTGCGACCGTCCGGGCGCGCGACGCCCTTCGCGCAGCTTGACGCACTTTACAGGCACATTTTCTCGCAAGTCGAAGATATCGACTTGACGACGACGCTGCTCGCGTACATCATTATTGGACAGGGTGTGCCAGATGTGTCTGACATCGCGTGGTTTTTCGCTCTGGAAGCGGCGGACGTTTATCTGGCGTTTGCAGACCTCGGGTCGCTTGTCGTATGCGAGGGGCACCGCGTACGGTTCCTCCACGCCTCGCTGCCTGATTTTCTCGTCGACGCCGCACGCTCACATGCGTACTACATTGACGTCCCGGTCTGGGCAGCGCGGCTTGCGGTACGGTGGTTTCAGAATATCGCGGCGGGGCAGATGACAGGTGCGCTTTTGATTCGGATTATAATATTGACGAAAGCAGTGACCACGAGACGGGCAGCGTGGCATCCCCGGCCGCTCATCAACTTTCTAACGAGCGCAGAGATTACTCCTGAGCTGCGCCAATGCATCAGGAAGTTCGATCCGTCGAAAGTCTCCGACGCGGACAACCGCAAGAAATATGTCAGCGCGATAGCGGAAATGGTACGTCCACATACGTTTCGTTATAATACATGCCTCTAGACATCCAGATTCCGCAGAAGTTGGACACAGAGGATGGGGGTTGAGTTGTGCCCTCGTTGATGCCGGTTGTAGGTTGTGTGTCCGCGCAGTGAAGGCGTGTCTTCTTCGAGGATTACGCAGCGCCACCTCGCTGGACGCGTACGCGCGCGGACAGCTGGGCCCTAGTCGCTTATGACTATTGTGGTATTCGTCCGTGCAATCGTGACGAGAGGAAGCTGCGCGGCGGGCGTAACACGGATGGGCTGACTGTTCGGAATGAGTGAGAAAGACACGGCATGCCATGGCAGCTGCCTCGCGCGCTCGAAGTTCATGCCACAGAGCACTCTGGGCCCAGCCCAATTTGGGTAATGTCAGCAGAGTTAGCCAAATATGTTCTGGAGAAGACATACATTGCTCGCTAATTTGGTTAGCGCATAGAATAGAGCAACCCGTAACCCATATAATTACATGCCTGACACCTATACCTACATATTGCGTCCCAGTTGCATATAGCCCACGGGTCCGATACTCAGAAGACACTGAGTTGATAGTAATTGTTTTACTGGACAATTATTGTGTAAACGCGCCATGACGACGCGGACGCGGGGCAGCTGCGCGGCCAAAAGACGCCTATTTCCCGGCCCGGTGGGCCACCGCTTGTCAGAACGACAAACACTTAGGCGCGTTCTCGCGCCTTTGCATCATAGGCCGAGCGCGCTGTCACGGAGCGACGGAGAGCCACGACACGACGCATGAAAGGCTCAAGCCTAAGCTTTGCGCTAGTTTATTTTTTTGAGGGTAGAACACGCGGCGGGCGTCCGCGATGGAGCCAATTGTCGGCGAATGCGTCGGCGAGCAGTAAATGTTAAAACTTAAAGCCGAGATGAGGACGCAGTGGCGCGCGTGCGATAGAAGCAAGCAAGAAGAGGATGGGATCAGGAGGTGATATACAGGCCCTAGGGGCGGGATCGAGCGCGTCGGGTATGAACGATAGTAAGGCGCGCGCACGATGTACCGCGAACGCGGCGAGCATTCGCCGCCGCCCATGGAGCCTACCCGGGGAGCGCTTGGCCGCTGAACCGATAAAGATCGCTCCAAGTTCGTGCCCTGGCGTGCCGCAGGCGGTCGGGACAAAGTTAGCATGCGCAGCAGTATGCATTGCAATCAGCGGCTGGATCAGGTTCGGTGGAACGGCGGTGCTTCTGCTGTGGCCATTACAAGGTGGAGAACAGCGTGCGCGAGTTCGGCGCTGAGGAGTGCCTGAAATATTTCATAAGACCTTGCTTCTGCGGGCCATAACGATTGAGTACACGACGTTGCTTCGGTTGCGACGGGAAAAAATTAATTGTAGGTGTGTAGGCCCGTTGTCGCCGCTATAAAACTCATCGGATTTATCCCGGCCGTCATGTCCTCTTCCAATGCTACTCTGACCTCGTCGACGTTGGCAACAACGACCACGCAATCTTCGTTAACGTCCGCGACATCGTCGTCGTCGTTGACGTCTATGTCGTCGACGTCTGCCACCGTCACGGAATCGACGTCCACCTCAATGTAAATGCTTCCGTTGTACTTACATTCTCACCACCTTCTCACGATAGATGTCTAGCTCTTCAGCTCCATCCACCACCTCCACGTCCACCATAGCGTCCTCGGACACCTCGTCGTCCACCACGCCGACCCCGTCGACGACGACCACCATGGCGAGCACTTCCTCGACCCCGTCGACGTCGTCGACGGAGTCCTCGACAACTACAACTACAACTACCTCTAGTACGACCACGACCACATCAACGACCTCCACCACCACCAGCGAGCCGTCCACGACAACAACAACAACAACAACGAGTCAGCCTACGACCACGACATCCTCCACAACGACCACGACGAGCACAACGACGACCCAGCCGTCGTCGACCACGACAACTTCTTCAACTGCACAGCCCCCAGACTCCTCACCGCCGACCACTAGCACCACCCCCACATCCACCTCCACCGCCCCGGGCACTGAAACTACCACCAGGGACCCCCCTACGACGTCCGCAGCAGCCCCAGCCTCCACGAGCACGCCGGAGGCCCCCTCGTGAGTCCCGTTGCCGATCCATATTTCAAAATTATGTCATTTACGATGTCATCATCCTCGCTTATCGCTACTGCCTCCGGCGCCGTGTAGAAGCACGCTTTCTACGCGCGTGTTCGTGAGCACGACGAACAGCCTGGGCCAACCCACGACGACCGCGCCGCCCATCGTCACTGTGACCTCGACGTCGACGCAGCCGAACGGTTCGGTCACCACTGTCACAACCGCGTTTGCGAATCCGACACTGAGCTCGGATTCAAGTAGTGGCAAGGGCAACAGGTACGCCGCATCGCTTTTTTTGGTTGACATGCATGTGCGGCCGTGCATAGCACAATGCAGGGGCAACTGTGAATACCTCGGTGGCATGGTTCTCTCTACCGTGCTCGCAATATCGAAATAGGTCCAGCATCTTGGGGTCTTACGGAGTGGGGCGACGAAGGGATCTGTGGATTAAATCATAATAGACCCCCCCGCCCCAGTCTATCACCCCATCTATCACCCCCGTCTATTTCTGCCACACACCGCTGCTAATTAATTAAAGACGCGCGCTGACCTGTGGTTCCACCAGCTTTTTCCACAACAAGCCCGCTGTTGCGGGTGTTTTCGTGCTCGTTGGCCTCGCCGGCGCGTCTATCGTCCTCTGGATCATCTTCGCCGTGCGCCGCCGCCGCCGCACACGCCGCATCGAACACGACTCCGCGGTATCAGCGACGCTTGCTGCCGCGGGCTTCCGCCGCACGCCGCTTGACGACGACGATGACGAGGCGGGTGTTGGTGGTGGAATGCGTGTTTCTGCGCACTCGACGCCTTCGGCCTCTGCGCTTGCTAACCCGCGGGCGTCGTGGGCCGATTTCGGTGGTGCGAGTACAATGGCGTTGGCGGGAGTTGGCGCCGCAGCGCTGAGAGGCGGTGGCGACGCAAATCGCGACTCTCACACGTCTGATGACGAAGTGTATAATCCGTATACGGATTACATCGTCCCCGCTGGCTCACGCCCGGGGTATGTTCCCTCGCCGCCACCGCAGCAACAGCAACACCAGCAACGGGATTCGGGAACGAGCAGCAGCGCCGCCGGGGGACGCATAGGGCACGTACCCAGTGGCAGTGACGAACCGCTTTTAGGCGGGTATGATCCCCGTGCGTCGGCGGCGTCATCTGGCGTGCTCGATACGGCTCTGGCGTTCCCCGGTGTAGCTGGGGGCGCAACGTTCACCCCTGCGGGGCCGGCGCCGCCGATCCCGCCGCGCAGCCCGCGTCGGATGTCTGCAGCCACTGCGCGCACTGCGAGCACGCGGCGAACCACGAGTCAGGCGCCCGCGGTGCAAGAACAGGGTCAGGACGTGCCGCTGATCGACCTCGCAGGCCTCGATACGTCCGTCCCCGATCTCGCGCTCAGCCCTGACGGCGCCGCGCGCGGAGGAGGCGGGGCCGGGGGGTCGGTATACTCGATGGGGAGCGGTGCGTTCGACCCATTCGCTGATCTCAGTGGCGCGGCGGACGCGCGGCTCGAGCCCGGGCTCGGGCTACGCGCGGGAGACGGACGGGGTACACTCGGACGCGAGCTGAGTCTGCGGGACGAGGAGGACTACTCGCGGCGGGTACTTGGGGTGCGTTTTCATCTGTGATTTATGTATAGTGAGGATGGAAGTGAACTGACGCTTTTGTTTCTTTGGGGATGTAGGTGCGCAATATGCCGGACGGGGCGAGTCTAGTTTCCGATCGGTAGGCGCGGTCTACGCGCTGCGAGGGGTTGCGCGCGCGCACGTTCCCGGCCGCTCACGCGTGTCGCTTGGTTCTGTATTTAACTCTCATCCTCGCTCTCCGCCTACCCCCCGGGCTACGGCGCTCACGTTTCGTTCCCGCCGTCACTCTTTATTCGCCACCGCCCTCACCCAATTTATTCGCCCTCAACGACCACCTCATCGCCACTCTCATTCCAGCTGCCCTACTATAGACTAACTCGGCCCGCGCCACCGCTCCCCACCCGCACCGGACCGTTATTGCCTCGCACAGGCCGCACCCCTCCCCACATACACTCATACACCTATACACGGGCATAGACACGCACTGCATTCACCCTCCCTCTCATCAACCATCTGCCGTCCATTTTTCACCCCGCTGTTTCTGCGGACTCGTTCTCTGAACTTAGCTGTATTTATACCCTCCCCCCACGAGGCGGAGGGGCTCCCTCCAAAAGCGCCGCTGCGCCCCCTCATGCCCACTACTATACGCCTACCTAGCCTACCCTATCCCCGCCTAATCGCTATTTACCGTACCCTACCATACGCATCATTGCACGCTCCACGCACCGCCTCTCTCTCTTTTTCTGTCTGGCTGGCTGTCTGTTTTTCTCTGTTTGTTTGTATAGCTGTTTGCTGTTTAGCTGTAGGCGCCTCCGCGCGGACATGGACGTTCCTCATTTACTCGCTCGCTCGCTTACTCGATACGCTCGACTCTCGCTCTTTTTGTGTGGTATGGTATGGCCCGGACTCGCGGACCGTTGTTGTTTATTTTATTGAGTACTTACTAAGTACTTACATACTCCATATACACGTTCTTCATATGAACTCAGCTCGCTATTAGGAGCAATGGATTACCGGCGCTTGCCATCCTTCAGGACGTCGCATTGTAATACACTATCTTCTAACGCCGTGAATTGCGCCAAGAAAGGTGACAGTAGATGTTGCTTGATAAGGGCTGCTTGTCAATTTTATGTTTTTTGTCAAGTGAAGGCCATTCCTCGGCGATGTTCTATAATACCCAGAAGAATATTTATCTGTACTGGTCAGCACACAGGGTACCCAAAGATGATTGTATTCAGCACCAAGATTTGGTTCAGTGTCAGTTTGTCAGTTTCTTCGAATACCTTGTGCTACTACCAGTCTACCACCAGGCTATTAGGCATTTTGTTAAGTTGCGCGTTGAGTATGACTATCTACACACACTTGCCGTATTTTACTTCGTCTAATGCCAGGGACTGAATAATTTCCCGCGAGAAGTCTACACAGGGTTCACATGTGTAGCTCTGACAGTGCACTGACGCCCAAATAGATCACCGCTGGCTGTTCATGTCCATGCCCGGCTCCGCGAGAGAACCAATAGATGAACAGACAGTGAAAGCACAGATAAAGGATGTCGTTGACACTTGTAAGTCAGGATTTCGTGAGACACAGAGACATGCAATTTTCAACTGCTCACATGAGCGCTCACAGCTCGGCGGTGATTTCCACCAATTCTGAGATGCCAATGAACGGTGGCCGTGGGTACCATGAAGGTGTGAATGTTCGAGGGCATCTGGATATTGGAAAGTGCGCCATCAAAAGTGCGGCGATCAGTGCGGCGGCAAATGCCGCCGCACTCTCGTG